>JAHBCN010001285.1:0-123645 GCA_019359885.1 Listronotus oregonensis | reverse complement strand
TTGTATGTGTAGGGTTATTTATAAGGTGACCGTCTCTGCTTTGGATGGAATAAAAAATGCTAAAAATTGTGAAAGAGGCCATTTCCCAGACATAGAAACAGTATTCCAAGCAAGGTTAATGTATTCTTAAAAGTAACGCCAGAAGAAATAAATTACTGGCAGACTTTTCTCGCGACACCAAACATGGTTATTTTTAAGGCATTCAACTCGACAAAGAATTGAATACTTGAGTAGAAGATACTATAGAACCTATCATTAGCATAACTTTAAAAAAGAAAATGGAGTTGGTGCCAATACTGAGTTCTGGAGCCTCCCAGCAATCATTTGAGAAAAACTAACAGGGAGACCATCTACAATACCTAAAATAATACGTCGATTAGAAAGGAAATTGGAATGTTATAAACAAGTTTTAAGTAGAAAACTGTAGGTAGGTAGTTTTTTAGAAGCGCATCATACCAGACCTAGATAGAGCTCCATTTAAATGTCAAGAGCAACGATCTTGGATCCACCAAGAAACATAAAGGATTTAATTCGTAGGTATGTAAAATTTTGTGAATATAAGTTGAATATTGAAATTAACAGTGTTTTACAAAACTTAGTTTTTGGGTTTCATTTAAAAAGGTATGGGATGGACATTAGAAAGTCAAGGTATTTAGAAAACAGACTTTGTTATATACTTTAACTTATTTTTGTGATAAAAATTCACTTTTTTTGCTTTTTTTCCCACTAAACTACTGTAACCTGTAACTCAAAATCGCTGAAAATAACGTCAGTTTTAACACGTGGTATTAAATGTAAATAATAACCGCTGGTGGTGGATAAAATGAATGACCCATAAAAAAGAAAATTTAACGAAATTGATAAGTCAGTGGGAAAAACGATGAATGTCCTAAAATAGGTATTTTAAATCAAGCGTTTTTTTATATTTTAAACTTATACAGATTGATTAAGAAACGTTTTAAAAAAATTAATTATATATGGCAGCAAAATACAAATAAAATTAATTAATTTATTTATTTTAAGAGTAACAGCAATGTAATGTTTGTGTTTATGATGAAGTTCCACATTTTAGCTGTTCTCCTTAAACACATAAATGTATACTTAATAAAACCAAGAATTTGTAAAGTAAATTTTATTAAACAGTTTTTACATACTACTTATTTTGTCATTTTCATTTTTCTTCGGTGACTGCTTTTATGCTTACTTGGCTGCTTTTTGGGTTTTTAACTAGTTTTCTATTATCCACGCCAGTCGTTGTTTTAAAAAATAATTAACATTTATTTATTTTAAGAATAAATCACTGCTCTGGTAAATATTTACTAAAACTAAAATTAATAAACAGTTCTACAGGAATACGAGACGCCAGAACGGGTAGACTCATCAAAGGTAAAACTGAAACCTTAGCATTATTCCCACTTACGTTCAGCCAGTGGCTTAACAAAAGTAGCATATATTTTGTAACTCTAAGGGTTTTTCTTCCTGTAAAGTATATCAATGTATTTGGCTTACCGAAACATACATTTTTTAATTACTAACTTGTTTTGGCACAAAAATTAACTTTCATTATCTTTTCCGCCTATCCTTTAATTTTAATTTAAAAAAAATAATATACCTTTAAAACGCCCTTACTATAAAACTACGTTTTCTTTTTAACTCACTTAAAATACAATAATTAATATTAATAAATGGTCAGTACAATAATTAATTTGTTGATGCATATACAAAAAATTTAATTTAGTGTGTGATAATGATTACATTAAAAGTAGATTCTTATTTTTAATATTACGCTACTGATATAGTATTAAAAACTAAACCAGTTCAACTGGCGCCCGTTGCGTTGTTAATCACAGGTCTTGAAAATAAGTCTCTAACAGCGCCAACAAGAATTGCTCAGAGAAAATTACCGATCCTGCAAATATTATTCAAAAGCAAATGGAATAGGTGGCATATTAATAACCAGATTATTCAGAATATAACAGTGGGTGTAAACAATTATACAAGTCGCGCCCCCACTCGTTAAAGGAGTGCTTTAGCTATTTTATAACAAAAATACATGTGTAACCTTTGTTGAAGATAAATTATATATTTCTTACAATTCACAGTAATATACACTTGGGTGCAAAAATATTGGGCCGACAAATTCGCACGATAAGTAGAGGACTAAATTCTATTTTCGGCACTAATATCCAAAAAGTGTTTACCAGATTATAGGTTTTTTTAGTCTAGGGACAGTTCACAAAGTCTTTACACACCCAAACTAACGTACCGTGGGTGTTAGGGTAAGGCGATTTTTTTTCTAAAATCAGTTACGCCTGACATACAGAAAGCTGTATTTGTATCCCTCTATTTAAATCGTAAACTTTCACGTTTCGTTCTTGTTTGGCACATTGCATCCAAAATCATGTTTTTTTAAAGATATGTCACTGCCAGATATCTTAACATCTTACCAGGAAAATATTGCATATAAAAATTTCGTATTGCTTTCATAATAAAAACTATTATACATATTAGGTGCTCATGCGCTTAGTTCTTAATTAATCACAACAATTACATTCAGCTTGTCTCAAATATTTTTATGTAGGACAATCCAAATAATGTCCTGCCAAGTAAAACATAATTTAATTAAAATGTTTTTATCGTATAAATTTACATGTAGCTTTATTTTGTTTGGTAAGCGAACAGTACTATTTTATATCTTACTTTTATTACATCAAGTAACATTCCAATTTTTAACACTCTAATGTTTCCAATGCAAAGAAAAAATATAAAAAAATAAAGTTATAAAAGGTGATGAATATTTTTTTGAATACACGTATTTTTTTAAATACACGTATTTTTGATAAAGCCAGGCAAACTAGAAACCTATTTAGGTTGGGTATACCTAATTTGAAAAGGCATACGCTTCACAGCAAAAGCCAACAAAATAAAAATTTCTCATTTTTTATTTATATATTTAAAATTCTTTTTGTACTTTTAATAATCTAGGCATATACTGTTATGTTATTTAATTTTACCAAATAGCATCTTAAGTCTTCTCATTGATCAATTACATTTTTACCCATGGTCACTGACTTTTGGAACCAATGCGATACATACGTTCAGTTGTTTTTGCCGTCGTTATTCTATAACGAAAATGAACAAATATTAGTTTTGAATTTGACTAGTAATGAAGGCTTTAATATAGAATTTAAAAATTAATTACTTGTAATAAATTCGATATTTTGTATCGCTCACCAAATTAAGTATTTAAGCATTTTAAATTTAGACCTGGACTTTTAATGCATTTTTTAAAATTATGTAGTTATTTGTTGAAGATTACACTTGTCAATATTAATAATTTAAAATACACTTTATCACCAATCTTCATATATAGAAAAGGAAATTTTTTTAGCACACATGCTTTTTATAAGCAAAACGTATTATAACGAAATGATCAACAAGTGTAACAGAATTTTGGCAGACCAAAGACCAAATGATTTAAAGACTTCCATGTCTCTAATATTATCAAAATAATTTACGTCTCAGACATACAAAAAAAAATGTAGTTCAGTCATTTGGACCTCATCAAAATGGAATGTAAAAGCAAACAAGGCTATGCCGTGTTTAGTGTAACCACATGATCTTGCTCTATTTTTCACGTGCGATGTATTCCACAGATATTGTTTCTGATTTAATTTAAAATAAAACACTCGGTGTAAAGTTTCACAAATTTTTATTCAGATAGATCTGACACGTGTTTCGGTCTCACGACCATTTTCAAAGATCTTTTGAAGAAGAATGAGCTTAAAAATAAAATAAAATCATCTTAAACTTACACAGATGGCCTATAGTAAACATTTTATGGCACTACATTATTTTAATTGCAGTTGCGTACTAAAATCGTTTGGATTTGTTGTTGTCTTTTTGTAGCTTAAATTTCAAATAATCCATTTGTTTACCCTTCTGAATGTTATGTAATCTTTAATCCATTATTAAAAATGTTATTGTCTTAGTGTAAACGTATCTTCTTTGCTTGTAAATTCTGTAAAGTATTTTATTACTGTGAACCCTGTTTGCCCTATATAGGTTGCGTCACACTCATTACAACATATTTTATATATTCCGGATTGCTGATTCTTAGGACTTTTTTCTTTGTTATTTACTAAAACCCTTGCCAAATTATTTTTATTAACTGAAATACAATTAATTCCTAATTTGCGAAAATTATTGCCAATTTTATTACTTATACCAAAGACATAATTTATAGCAAACCATTTTTTAGCCTTACTATCATTTGAAGTAATGTGTGTATAAAAATGTATAAAAATACTTCAAATGATAGTAAGGCTAAAAAATGGTTTGCTATAAATTATGTCTCTGGTATAAGTAATAAAATTAGCAATAATTTTCGCAAATTAGGAATTAATTGTATTTCGGTTAATAAAAATAATTTGGCAAGGGTTTTAGTAAATAACAAAGAAAAAAGTCCTAAGAATCAGCAATCCGGAATATATAAAATATGTTGTAATGAGTGTGACGCAACCTATATAGGGCAAACAGGGCGTTCTTTACAGGATAGAATAAAATAACACAGGAATTCGATTCTACACAGCAAGAGAAATACCGGTTTTGCGGAACACTGCATAGACAATAATCATTTTTTTAATAATGGGGATGTAAAGTTATTACATAACATTCAGAAGGGTAAACAAATGGATTATTTGGAAATTTTGGCCATTAAGAAATCTATAAACAATAAAGACAACTTAACAAATACCCAAACAGATTTTGTAGGTACGCCCATCTTAGACGCTGCAATTAAAATAATTTAGTGCCATAAAATGTTTACTATAGGCCATCTGTGTAAGTTTAAGATGATTTTATTTTATTTTTAAGCTCATTCTTCTTAAAAAGATCTTTGAAAATGGTCGTGAGACCGAAACACGTGTCAGATCTATCTGAATAAAAAATTTGTGAAACTTTACACCGAGTGTTTTATTTTAAATTAAATTTGTTACAATGTTTCACCTAGAGCCTACCGCGAACTCAATAGAAGATATTGTTTCTTACTAGATTTTTATATTTTTGTAATTTTTTGACTTGCAAGTGGTGGGATCTCGCAAATAATGCATGTTTCCCTTACATTAATATTGTAGCATTTAACATAGTCATAGTAACAGCGAATTTAAAATAAATATCTTTTAAATACATCTTTTTTTTAGCCTAGTGGATATAATCTATTCTTTGCAAAGAAACTTTATCTTTTGCAGATTTCACTGTTCTAATATTTTATGTATCTTAAGATTATTCACAATTTGGATTAAATTAGCTTAAATTTTTATATTTTTAAAGGTGGCATTCGATTTAATTTTTATTGTGGACTTAGTATAAAGATGTGGTAATATAGCAAAGGCATCATTAACGTAACTTTGCCAAAACCTAAAAGAATCTAGGTGTCGAAGAAGTTTCTCTAACGGATACAGATATTGGCTACCACGGTTCATAAGGTAAGCCTATGGCAGCCTCTAGATGCTCATAAATCAGAATTTAAGAATATTAAATATTTTTTTCTTTCAAGCTTTTGAGCATAGAACAGTTTATTTTATTTAATAAAAAAACAAATCATCTTTAATACACATAATAATTAACAGTTCTTGAAATCTGCGAAGAATGCTCGTACTAACCAAAAAACTTCACATAAGCCTTTAAACTGAATTCCGCCAAACTTTTAATCTTTGTTAAGTTTTTCCATTTAAAAAAAGTTTCTTAGAAGTAAAACATTTTAAACTGAAAAGCCCAGCACTGGTTGAAGTTCATTAAATCAAATTGAAGCTTTCTTCTATTTTATCAAAGATCTCCAACTATCGAAACATTAAATAATTACGTTTAGTTAATTCATATTTTCATTTTTCAAACTAAACAAAAGCGCCAACACTGACGTTTATGAAATGCCTAAGACTTCTTAAAAACCAAAGGAATACAGAAAACATCTAACTCGTGTGAAAATTTTTTGTTATTCACAACTCAGGTCCTATTTGGACTAGACTTCAGAAATATTAACAACTCATTTGTAAAAAGCAAATTGTACAACAGTCTGTTGACTTGTAATTTTAAGCTAATTTATTGGGCCAATATTGCAAAGTAAAGATTCCCAAAGAAGCCTTGCGTCATAAAAAGCGAAACAACGATTTTTTTTTTATTTTAGTAGCTGCTTAGACTAACGAGAACAATTTTCAATATTCAATTTTATAACTTTAAAGCATTTATTTTTTTTTAGAAAAAAGGTTGCTCCATCTTATGCAAGGTATTAGGTAATATGACCAAAAAGAATTAAAACATTTAAAAGATTTCAGTTTGTTAAAAAAAAAGTTATTATGAGTCTTGGAAGCCAATTTTGCTATTTTATATACCCAACCTTTATTTAATCTGCATTAACTAATAAGCTATAAAGACCAGAAATTAAAAAAGTATATATACAGGGTGCCACAGATTGAGTGCATGCATGGGATCTCGGAAACCGTAGGAGATACAAAGTCGGTTAAATTATGGCAAAGTTGTGTATTTGCATAACTAACCATGTCCACTTTAGAAAGTTGCAAAATTCCGAGTACTTTCGAGATATCCGGAAAAAACGAAATTTGCCGATTTCGTTTTTATTTTTTTCTGACGTTGTTTAAAGAATATGCGTATTTAAGAATCATGAAAACAGAAACACTACAAAACACTTAGGGATTTTCCGTAGACGTTTCGTTTCGTTAAACCATCATCAACTTTATTTTTTAAATACGGACCTGGGATTTTTATTTAATTTTTTTGAATCCCTTGTTATCCCAATTACAAAAATGTATAACACTTAATATTTATTAACAAATATGAACGCTCCTATAAGAAATGATGTGCGTTCCTTGTCTAACTCATTGTCTCTTATGGAAAATATGTTTATTTAACAGAAAAATATTAAGTGTTATACATCATTGTAATTGGGATTATAACTGCTTCAAAAAATTCAATAAACAATGCAGTGCCGTATTTAAAAAAATAAAGTTGATGATGGTTTACCAAAAACGAAACGTCGTACGGAAAATCTCCCAACGCTGTTTTGTAGAGCTTAGAAAGTGGCCATGAGAAAGTGTCTTTTGTTTTTCCATATCTCTTTAAATAACGTCAGAAAAAAATAAAAACGAAATCGGTAAATTTCTGTTTTTCACAACTTTGCCATAATTTAACCGACTTCGTATCTCTTACGGTTTCCGAGATCCCCATGCATGCACTCGAATCTGTGGCACCTGTATATACCATCAACATTTTTTTTATTCGCTTTTACTAAAAATAATATTTACTAAAAATAGTTAATTTAAAACTTATTTTAGATTAGGACAAAGCTAATTAACCAAAATTTTATGAAAAAAGAGTTTGCAAGCCAATTAAAATGGGCTGCAAAATGTTAACTTTTCTTACATTTTACATAAGGAGTAATTTTAATATTTTTTATTTTTTTTCAAAAAAATATTGATTTAAATTTAATGAATATCACAATTTAAATTTTTGAGACAAACTATACATAAAATGATTAATCCTACTATTACATATAAAAACTAAAAACAGCAGCTACGCATCTGCTACGTTTCGTTAGTTATAATTCAACTCTAAACTAAATATAATTATAATGCATTTAATAATTAAGTACTAGCTTAAGTAAAATTACATTCTACTTAACTATTGTACAATAAAAAGAATCTGTCTAATAAAAAGTAACATTTAACTAACGATTATTTTATAGTAACAATAATTATTAACACAGGTTTACATTACTGTAGGAACATTAAAATGAATAAAAACACTGCAGTCAGTTGTTTTTAACAATAAATATTTTTATAGTAAACGGTTCTATAAGCAAATCTGTCATTTTTTCTTGCATTCATTACTTGACCTTTCTTATATGCAAAGTATTATTTTATTACGTAAGCATGCATATAAACAATCAGTAAGTTAGTACCACGAGTACCCTTAAGGATGCCCTTTTCCTGTGTAGAAGTGCATTTGCCTCCAAAAGTCAATAACTTCAAAAAAACATTACTTAGACTAACTTGTAAATAAATAACTAGTTGTGTCAGTCAAGAAAATGATGTTTTACATACAAACAAATCATAAAAAATACTTAAAACCGCATGGATTTAACTTTTTTTTTATTGTTTTAAAAGGAAATAGCTTTCTTGTTATTTCCTAAACCAATAAACGACTGTATCACCTAAATAATGTAAATTGGGCTGTAGTTTTTGTCTATTTTTAGAAAGCCTACGCGAGAAAAGCACATCCTTATAGAGCACACTAAATGTCAAAAAAAAGGTTATGAAAAATAAGGTTTTATTAGTATAAAACATCATATTATCTAAAAGTACCTGTTTAAAAAAGTAGGGCGCAGAAAGAAGTTCTTAGAATTCAATATACAGGGTGTCCCAGAAAATGTGGGCAATCTTTCGGAATTAAATAGAAAACCTAGAAATATTGGAGATACAGGTACATAATGGACGGCCCTGGAAATCGTTTTTGTTTTTTAATAACTTTTAAAATACTGGGTGTAATTTAATATTTTTTTAATATGATGGTAACTTGATGAGTCTTTTTAAAATGAACCCATCAACTCATATTTGGCTTATTTAGTTTGTCAGGGACGGACTAGCTCTAACACAATAATAGCAATTTTTTTAACACCCTGTATGATAAAGGCTTAACAATACTATTATTGGATAGCTTTAACCTTTAACTAAAAAAAGGTTACTGATTGACCCCGATAAAATCAACTGTTTACGAGAAATATAATATCATGGTTGGTTATTTTTTTTACATTATACAGGATGTTTTCTAATTGTACGTCAATATTTAAGGAGACAATTTTTGGGTCCATTTTAAGAAGAAATCTTCATATAAACGTATGTCCAATCGTCTTAACTTTTGAGATACAGGGTGGTTAATTTTTTAAGAATAAATAATTTATTATTAATATCTGTAATACCACTTTAGACATTTTAATGAAATTTGGCATACATGTACTATGTATCAAGAAGCATTTGTTAGTGTACCACATTTTTTTTATTTGCCAAAATAGGCAGGTCAAATTCAAAAAACATAGTACATTTATGCAAAATTTTATTAGAATATCTAAAGTGGTATTACAGATATTAATAAATGATTTATTTTTGAAAATTTTACCACCCTGTATCTCAAAAGTTAAAACCTTTAGGACATACGTTCATATGAAGTTTTCTTCTTAAAATGAACCAAAAATTGCTTCCCTAAATATTGACGTACAATTAGAAAACACCCTGTATAATGTAAAAAATACCAACCATGATATTTTATTTCTCGTAAACAGTTGATTTTATCGATGTCAATCAAGTATACCTTTTTTTTAGTTAAAGGTTAAAGCTATCCAAAAATAATATTGTTACGCCTTTATCATACAGAGTGTTAAAAAAATTGCTATTATTGTGTCAGAGCTAGTCCGTCCCTGGCAAACTAAATAAGCCAAATATGATTTAATGGGTTTCTTTTAAGAAGACTTATCTAGTGACCATCATATTAAAAAATATTAAAATACGATTAGTATTTAAGTTATTTAAACAAGAACGATTTCCAGGGGCGTCCGTTATGTACCTGTATCTCCGTAGGGGAGGGTCATAGGAAAAAAATATGGGAACTTGTCATATTATTTTAAGGTTTTCTATTAGATTCCGAGAGATTGCCCACATATTCTGGGACACCCTGCATAATAATATTAATAATAGTAATATTAATTTATACGTTTGGGATAAGTCATTTTTTTCCAATTTAGTTATTTGTATACATTACATTAGTAAAAAACCATTACACCGATTACTACACGTGTAATCATTATAACCAAGGTAAAATGGAGCAATCAATAAAAAAGAACAAACCAAACTACTTATTTAACTAGTTTTATGACACTATTCGACAGTTTTATTGGTATTTAAAAATTCACATCTACTAACTTTAAATTTAAGGAAATTAAGGAAAAAGAGCTGAAAAGTCCAAAAAATAGTTGCACTTTATCTTTGCTGCTTATCTATTTTTTCCTAGTAGTAATTAAGTAGAAGACCGCAAAAAAATGTCAAACGCTAATATATCCCAAACTTTTAAGGTATGTTTTAGAGTTATAAATACAAACAATGAAAATATACTAAATAATTTGAAATAAACGTTATACAGCTTCAAAATACTAGAAATGTAAATACAACATTTGCAATAAGGACTGTTTACCTTGTTGTAAAAATAATTATGTCACCAGAGTGTTTTATACAAACTTTTAGCAAGTTAATTTAGTATAAAAATTAATTATTTCTAATTTTATCAACAATGTGTAAAAAAAAAAAAGCATCCATGACCGCAAACGAAGTACCTACTTTACGTAACTCATGAAGCTGCAATAAACTTCGAATATCTAAAAATTCAGTTTTACAGGAGCTAGTCCGTTTTAAAAGATCTACTTCTGGATCCATCACAATTTTAAAAATATCGAATAATGCTATGAAAACAAGTTTCCATTTAAATGCTAGTTTGATTTGATATCTTTTACGATGTTATTTTAGACATCGGTGTAAAAAAAATTTCAGCTATCCTATAAAAACAATATTAATAAACCATATTATTTTTTGTGTAAATTTAACTTATCATCCAGGTTTGTTTCTAGGACACATAAAAGGTTTTAAAATATAAACATGCCTATGTGGCTATTTATTTAATAAGCGATATTACTTTTTAAACCATTTACCATACGGTAAAAAATAATAATTTACAGTCATTGTGTTATACAGCTACTTTTCCCTCTAAGTATTTTACCTTTTTTTAATTACGACTGAAATATACCTGTTAAGTCTTTAAGTTATACGATATAGTTATTTAGAGGTATCGGTATATATGTGGGTAAGTCAAATAAAAGTTTTTTAAAGAAATTAAAGCACTAAACCACCATGTTGCTGATAAACATTTTTTAATAAATTAGGCTGTGAAGGATGTACTTTTCCCATGGTGGACGTGCGTTCTTTAAAACATAAAAATTACACTAGTTCTTAATATTTACGTAATGTAATCGTTTCTTACTGGGAGAATAAGGGATCCGCAATATTGTTTAGTAAAATTTTATGGGTTTTGCGGACACTTAAAGCCAATTAGTAGAAAACTACTTGCTTTTATGAAGATTAACTTGCTTGTACTTGCAAAGAAAACCTTATTTACTAATTTATTATTTTCGTGCTTCTAAAGTAGGCTATTTTTAGTGCTTTTTAATTCAAAGTTTTTGTTATAGGATCTATTTAGTAACTTAGCTAAGTGATGTGTTCTTTAATTATTTATTAACTTTTGGGAGCTCTAAAACAAGAAATTTAATATATAAAAGGAGCACTCTTTACCGTTTACAAACTATTAACAATTTTTTACTGAAAATATATATATATATATATATATATATATATATATATATATATATATATATATATATATATATATATATATATATATATATATATATATATATATATATATATATATATATATATATATATATATATATATATTATATATAAATATATGTATATAAATCATATATATTAATATAATATATTATATTATAAATATATATATATAAATAAACAACTAATATTTATATATACGATAATATACCTACTGAGGTGCTATATTTAAATATATATATATATATTATATATATATATATTTATATATATATATATATTTAAACTATTGTTGGTCATATATTATAACAAACCTATTATAATGATTCCATGTACGGTGCTAATAACCGTAATAAAATATATATTTTTAAAGTATTACTAGTAAAGAATTCATCAAATATCAATATATATATATATATATATATATATATATATATATATATATATATATATATATATATATATATATATATATATTTGTTACTATTAGGGTAATAATATTAATAACAAACCTATTATAATGATTCCTGACGGCGTGCTCTTAATAACTTTTACGTAATAAAACGTATAATGTTGTTAAAGTAATCTACGTAAAGTAAAGGAATTCACAAACACCATAAAAAAATTACCAAATATCCTATTTTAACTGGATATACTTAGCTGACTAAATATTAAATGGAAATCACGAAAACTCTCTAATCTGTAAGCTTTTCTTTAACGAATGGGACAAAATTTAGAATTTTGACTAGTTTTATGAACATCGTCAATAAAATAAGATCAAGTGTTTCACCTTCTAGAATGTATTTTCCTAGCCCAATTTTTTTATGCTTAAAAAATTCATATTTCCAAAAAAATTAATAAATGTTATATGTCAAAAATAACGTTTCCGAAAAACCTCATTTAAGTCACAAGTGTAATAAATTAGTAAACACGCTTACCTATAGTGTCGGGCCAAAATGTCTTACTATACGACTTTGCGAAATCTTTGTAAAAAGCAATTAGTTTCCTTATTATGGTCTTTTATCTAAACGTCTACAAACCTCATCAAATTTGGCAAAATAGTAGTCCAGAGTTCTATTCTCGTGTGAAACGATGATACGACGCAAATATTGTAAACTTGCTTCAATTTTTTTCGCATGCCCACTTATAGTCTAAAGGTATGTCCACACCAAAGAAACGTTCCATCTACATCAGTGTAGTGTGTGTTTCAATATTGGTAAACAATGTGGTGCAAAGACGATATACAGGCAGCAGTGGCTGCAATTGTCAATATTAAAAAAAATATATATTAAAAAAGAAGTCCGTGAATGTTGGAGTAGATCTACTCTTTTGGAAAGAAATATACAGGGCGTCGTACGCCTCATAAGTTCATTAAAGAAAGATGACTGAATATCAGAATGTAAGATTGAAAATGAAAATAGAAAACTTTTTTGTTAATATAAACTATAAAAATTTAAAGTACAATAGAAGTACGCTCCTTGTAACACAAACGACGCTTTAGTTTCCGAATCAAGTTACAAGTTGTCCACACTGCGCCTGACAAACAAAAATGTTTACCAATGTTTCTATATTTTCTTTGATCTATACCGCGAAATATGGAAACAAGCAACTTAGAGGAACTTTTGTTTCTGCAACCGTAAACAATGAGAAACCTTAAGAAACTTCGGGAAACAATCAGAAACAAGTTCCACAAACCAGCAACATAAACACAATGTTCCTATGTGTTGCGTTCGGTGTGGACACGGCTTAAGAGCCAGTAAACAGCTGATGACACATAATTTAAAAAAGCCTTAAATTTCCTCAGTTAGTCCGTTAAGTTTCCGTCTATGAGATGGAGGTCAGTTAAGCCCAGTCGCGGTTGGTTCAATGTCAATCAGGTGTGACAGGTGCTAAAATTTGGAAAACAAAAAGTATTTTTAAGAAAGCTGCCGTTTTACTATGTCAAAATATATTATTATAGGTGCTTAAAAACAAAATGGCAGATCATTCCGACAGTTATTCCGTTGTGGCAGAACTTTCCAAAATTTCAAAAAAAAAATTTTTTGAAAAGAATTTTAAAAATCTGAAATTTATATAATATGTTATTCTTGACAGTATTAAAAGCATATATTTTTTACAGCAGACGGATCTGCCGGTTGCTTTGACCTGACAGACAGTAAAATATTTTCTCCCGCGCGAGTAAGAATGTCCTCAGTTTATTTTAAAACTTGACTATTTCACTAGACTGTTTAACACCGGACAATATCGTAGCAACGACCTGTTTTCTACTGGAAAAACTCAAAACTTCTTAAGAAGTCATTATATTTTAAGCATTTGGAAAAACGCTTCTCGAAAACAACCAACAACGTTGGACCAACTTCAGTATAGTTGAATGGAGCAAGGAAGCTCCTTTATATTTAACTGGTTCGAAGAAGATCAATTGCCATGTTTCTTTGGGGATTAAAGTAAAAATTCTTCAGGTTATTATATAGCTACAGAATTAAATTTAAATATGACACTCAATTTGCTTATTTTAATTTTAATTTTCAGAAACCGATAAAGCCGGTGACGACATTCTCTTCTAATGAAAACGATTCAGAAAATGATGACACGGAAATATCAGGAAAAAATATAAAGATTAAAATTGTTTATTTTAAATATTGTTTATAATAAATATTTTTATTTCTAATTTATATTTTGCCTTAAAAAATTAAAATAATAATGCATTTATATATTCATTATACCATTATTATATTTTACCAATAGACGTAGCTTTTTAATGGCCATTTTACCTTTAATCCACATAAGACAGTAAAAATAATCATTTATATTATTTATATTATTTCTTATACTCATGGTGGTTCATAAAATAGTCAGCAGACTTCATGTAGTGAAAAGAAGTTCTATATAGATATTTATGCTCGCGCGGGAGAAAATATTTTACTGTCTGCCAGGTCAAAGCAACCATCATCCTCTGCTGTGAAAAATATATGCTTTTAATACTGTCAAGAATAACATAAATAAATTTAAGATTTCTTTAAAACTTTCGAAAAAAAAATCTCTTTTTTGAAATTTCGGAAAGTTCTACCAGGACGTCTTAACCGTCGAAATGGTCTGCTATTTTGTTTTTGAGTACCTATCATATTATATTTTGACATACCAAAACGGCAGCTTTTTAAAATAGTCGAGGAAACGTAGCACAAAAATAGGCCTTACGAGGGATTTTTGGTGCAGTAAGATGGATTTGAATGCGGTTTTTTGCATTCGATTCGTATGAACGTCTACTAACTTTGTGAACAAATTTAATTAATGGAAAATAAAAAACGGCCTTTGTACAATAAAAAAATGATATTTTCAAAATGCATTTAAAACTTTGCAATTATAAAAAAAATATAACTAGGTAAATAATGATTTAAATAAGCCCCAATTTGTTACTCAGGGGTTTTCGAGGTCGCTGAACACAAATATGAAATTATCAAGGGCCTACTGAGTACCTGGTGCGCGCTAAGGATGGCGTAAAAGTCGTCTTCTAGAGTTTTACGACAATTTCTCCTAATATCAGCCCAATTTTGTTACTCGGGGGTTTTCGAGGTCGCTGAACACGAATATGACATTGACAAGGACCTGTGGGAAATTTACCCCGGGTGCGCGCTATAGAAAATGGTTGTAAAAAACCGCTAACTCGTCTTCTGAGTTTTACGAAAATTTTTCGCCCAATTTTTAAATCCTTTTAATATTCCAAAAAAACCCTTTTAAAATCCTTTTTAATTTTTTACTTTGGAATATCGAAGAAGTAGAAGAAAGCAGTAAAAATGATGAATTAATTATTTTTAATATGTATTAAACCTTCAAAAGGTTTTATTTTTTATACCAAAATATTTTTTAAAATTTAATGAAGAAATACTATAAGCAAAAATTATAATTTTTAACTTTTAACAAATTACCACAAAATTTCAGAAGACGAAATTAATACCAACCTATCCGGACACCGGGTACCTTGAAGGCCATGATCTAGTACCTTAGTTCGCACCGGGTACTTCGCAAGCCTCCCATCGACCACAAAAACCCCCCGAGAATCAAAATTAGGCTGAAATTAGTAGGATTGGTCATAAAACTCCAAAAGACGAAGTTTACACCATCCTTGGCGCGCACTAGGTACTCCGCAGGCCCTTGTCAATATCATATTCGTATTTAACCCGAAACCCCATAAAAAATTCCTTTTGTAGGATTTGTCACAAAACCCCAAAAAAGGCGACGGGTTTACCCACCAAATTTTTTAGGCCCCCCCGTAAAAAACCAGGTGTTTCCAAAAAGACTTTGGCCCGGTGTCCAATCTTTATATTCGTGTTCAGCAATAACAAAAACATCTTGAATAAAGAAATTGGGCTGATATTAGAAGGATTTGTAGTAAAACTCTAGAAGACGACGTTTACACCATTCTTAGCGTGCACCAGGTATTTCGCAGGTCCTTGTCAATGCCATTTTCGTGTTAAACGACCTCAAAAACCCCCCGATAAAAAATTGGGGCCTTTTCCAATTTTTCCCAATATATTTTTTTTTTGCAAATTTTAAAGTTTAAAAATACCTTTTAAATTTTTAAAGGCAGTTTTTGTTTTCCCTATTAATTTTAAATTTGTTCAAAAATTTGTAGACTTTTATGGAATAAAAACCAAATTCTTACTGAAAAAAACCCCTTTTCTTCGTTTCCTAAAACAAAAAATTTTTTAGTTTCCCAAATTTTTAAACCCCGGGACCCCAATTCCCACTAAAACCCCCTATAAAAAAAAATTCCATCTTTTTATAAGGGACTAATAGGAAATTGGGTTTTCCAATTATGGTCATCATTTTTTTGGCTTTAACATTAGGATTTTAAATAAATAAATTATATACGTATAAAAAAAAAAAAAATTAATTAAAACAGTAAAATATTTTTAATTAATTTTAAAAAATTTGGGAAAATTTTTTTAAAGGGATAATTTTATTTAAAAACTTATTTTAATTAATTTTTTTAAATATAACCAAAAAACCCTATTTAGCTTTCCAGAGTTTCGTTCCAGAAAACAACTGGAAATTTTTTATAATTTTTTTTTTTGAGGATATAAAAAAGGGTTTTTGAATCAGGGTCATATTTGTAGCTTTCCTTGTATTCTAAATAAATACAAAATGGCCATGGGGTGTATTTTTTCCGTGGGATCTAAAAGAACACTTAAAAAAATAACATAAGTGGAAATGAAAGAGATACGACATAAAATGACAATTTTTTTTAATTGGAGAACCTATTTATTTCTCCCTTTTTGTTTGGCCACTTATTTTTTTTCGGTTCCCTTTTAAAAAAATAATTTCGTATTTATTTTTAGTATTAATTGAATTAATGTAATTATATGAATCACTTTTACCAATATGTAGTAAAATTAGTCATAAATGCTAGACTTCAAATGTAGTTTTTTTTTCTGTTTAAGTATCTCAGGTAATAATTGTTTCCTTGGTTTATAATTTAATTTTAATTGCAAATTTCTCAAATAAATTAAAGGCATTCTGTTTATACTAAAAATAAATTCGGAATCTTTTTTATTCAAAAGTATCATAAAAATTGAGACGCTTTTTAAAACCAACCAATCAATCAGATGTCCTATTATAGTCCAAGAAAATAGGTCGTGAAATACGAATTTGAGGTTAAAACTTGAATTTTTGATATAAGTTACTTTAAAGAATCTAAAAACGAACTGTATTTTGAATTCACCCCCGGAAAGGGGTGAAAAAAAATTTAAAAAGTGTTTTTTTGATATTTTGAGAAAACGGTAAGTCCTAGAAAAAAAAGTTTAAAATAAAAGTTGTAGAACGTAAAATTCTACAAAAAAATAATTTTATAACTTTTTTTCCTAAAATTTAAATTAATTGAGGTAGGGTAGCTAGAAGCTAGGGGATGATAACAGCAACTTTAAAAAATCATAAATTATTAGAAAATTAAAACTCATTTTTTTTAATTATTTATATAATTAACAACGTTAATTCTAGAAAAAAAAAATCTTTAAATTTAAAAATTGTTTTTTAAATAATTAAAAAAAATTTTTTTTAACCCAAAAATTTTTTTTTTTTTAAAATTTTGCCACCCTGTTTAAACCTTTTTAAATTTTTTTTTTTAAAAAAATTTAAATTTTTTTAAAACTTTTAAATTTTTTTAAATTACCCTTTCCTTAAAATTTTTAAAAAAAAAAATTTTTTTAATTTTTTTTCCCCCTTTGGGGGGGGGAATTAAAAAAAAAATTTAAATTTGTTTTTTGATTTTCAAAGAACCCTTTTATCAAAAAATTCAAGTTTTAACCTTAAATTCGTATTTCACGGCCTATTTTCTTGGACTATTAAGAGTATTGTAATTTTGTTTTAATTTAAATCGTTTTCTTGAGTAGACTTTTAAATTCTACCGGAAAAAAATACAAAAGATGGCTATTTGGCAAATACGAGGAAAGCCACAAATATTGCCCTGTTGAGGATTTGTTGGATGATTAAGGGACTAGCAAAGAAATTTAATTTAACAAATGGTTTGTAAATTTAATAATTTTCAAAATTTATTTTCCTAATAATATCTGTTTTGTACCTATAATAAGAAATGTCCAAATTATTTTGTTGAAGGATAAACCGAATTTATTTTTTAATCCTTTGGGCTACTCTATAAAGTTAACCAAAATTAGGTGTTTTTAAAATTCCGTTGTAAAAACCTTTTTTATTTTTTCTACACCTTTTTGACATATTGTCTACAGATTATAAAGGGATCCACATATTTCCTTATTTGGATACCTGATTTAAACCTTGGTAAAACTACATTTTGTTCTCTCTATCGTGCGGTGTTTATAGAATCAAAACTATTTTCGTATAACTATAAGACTCATAAAATATTGAAAAAATGTTGTTCGGCTGTAATAGGCAAGTGTTTATAAAAACACTGGTTATGTACAGTTACTTTAATTTTTCCATTAGAAAAATTTTTACAACTTTTTCTAGTCGTATGTATATCCCATATAACAATATCTTCCTGCGGTTTTCTATTTTAAAAAACGACATCAAAACTTGAGTAAAACCCTAACATCACTAGCATTATCTGGTAGTTGGCACTCAACAAATTATTTGTAAAAAATCTGTAAATTAGTCCAGTTTATTGGGCAATATGGTTCTGTATTGTATAAAATTTAACATTTTTATTTGTAATAAGTAATATACTAAAAATCTTTAAGACATTTGTTGTGCTTATTAAGGCGCTTTTAAAGAAAAATACAGAAATAAAAAATGTCTTTAAGCTTAATACTTACATGAAAAGTGTGTTTAAAAGTAATTAATAAACGCCTGTAGGTTTCTCTTAAGTTTATAGTTTACTGTTTCTGCAGTTAATCATTTGTAAAATATTTTAAAAATGATACACTGTGTCCGGAAAATACGTGTACTAAATATTTTGACAGACGTTAAAATATGCCAAACTAAGTATATCTAAAATTGCTTCGTTTAGCTGGTAAACAGCGTCAAACATATCAAGAAATATTATTTTTTCCTAAATTTTTTGAATACGTGCTAATCGATTTTTTTAGTTTATACACCATAAAATAATGGTAGTCGTATAGTAATCGGTTTAAAAAACTAAAAGTATTACAAGTGGCGTTATCAGTAAACAACTTATTTCATTTTTAATGCCATCCACACTATGGTAACCCAAATAATTTTATCCAGTTACTGGATGCATTCCATCTCTTTTTAACGCTAAAACATCTTTCCAAGAATAAGCCGTTTTGCCAGAAAAAAATATGTCAATTTCCTACGTACAGGGTGTCCTAATTTCGTGTGTTTTACGGGGTTTCTCGGTTATGAGTGAAGTTACAAAGATGCGGTTTTCGCGACACAGTGCTACTTTTTTGTCAAACGAAAGATGCCGCAAACAGATTTGTCCTAGCCCCCTTAGTTTCTTCGCTACAGGGTGATTTTAAAAAAGTTGTATTTTCGGTTACCCCTCGTATCTCAGGTATCTGCTCGAAAAAATAAAAACGGGCCCTTATAGAACTTTTTTTGCAAAATACAGTGGCGTTCTTGAAATTTTTTTCGGATTTACTTTCTTTGAGATATTAGCCAAAGTTGCACTTTTTTAAATGGAACACCCCGTATATTTTTTCGTCATATTATTTGCCACACTGAGAGCTTTCTAAAAATATAATATAGTCGAAACTTATTTTTATAAACAGCATGGAAACATGCAATTATTTACTTTTTAACATAGGCGGCTTTGGTTTAAATTAATGACAGTCAAATTAATCACCGTCAAATGCCTTCTCGCACCAAAAAATAATCTAGTAATATAAACATTCATTAACAAGACAACCTAATGGACAAAAATAACAATTTTACGCTAGAAATGTCTTATGAATTGTTGGCATAACTTCTGTAGTCTTCTTAAAGCATTTTCAAATATGAAAGAGCGAGATCGCAACTCTCTAAAGGCATTTTCCGTGGCCTCTCTTAATTTCTCAATTGTTTCATACCTCCTCGAGTATATTTTACCTTCTAAATATCCCCACAAAAAATAATCTAAAACTGAGAGGTCCGAAAACCGTGGTGGCCATCGAATAGGTCCGTGCATGGCTATAAATCGATTAGAAAGTGCTGTTCCAACCAGTGTTGTATCACGTGAGAGTTGTGAGCCGGAACTCCATCTTGTTGGAAATGGATGTCATTAACTTGAACCAAGGGAATATTTTCCATAATAGTCATTGCTTTTTCTTGAAGGATTTGTATGTATCTATCAGAATAAAAATTTCCTTGGTAAATACAATATTCAATTCTTCTTCCCAAAATGAAACATGAAACATTGAATCCAAACCTTTCCTGGCGTTCCCTGGGAAAAATAACGTGTTCATTTTCCTGGCTCCAAAACCTTGAGTTATTCCTATTGAGGATACCCGCACTGGTAAAATGGGCTTCGTCCGACCAAATGATCTTCCTTTCAAAATTATTCTGCCTTTCACACATATTGAGAAACCAGTTACAAAACTCCACTCTCCGCTCAAGATCGCCAGGATGCAGATTGTGCACAAGGTTATACTTTTAAGGTTTGAATGTATGTCGTTTCAATATGTTTTCAACTTTTGTTTTGGATAATCCGATATTTTCTTCTATTTGCCTGCAAGATGTCCCTGGGGTATTTTTAACTGATGCCGAAACATTTATTTCAGCTACTTCAATATCTTTACTATAATTTTTCGGCCTAGGTTTATTAAATGACCCATATTGAATTAGATTGTTTTGTATTTTACGAAATATGCGCCAAATTTGAAAAAAATATTATTCGTTCTTCTAACGTACCTATTTAGATAAAGCTCCGCCGCCTCATCGACGTCTTCGTTGGATAATATGAAACATTTATTTATATCATACATTTTAAAATGTTCAAAATTTTGGTTTTGTGCCAGATTTTTTAGATAAATGACAACGATAATCTCGGAACTAGCATTAAAAAATTCAATAGCAATCATTTGACGTTCATTAATTTGACTGTCATTAATTTAAACCAAAGCCGCCTATGTTAAAAAGTAAATAATTGCATGTTTTCATGCTGTTTATAAAAATAAGTTTCGACTATATTATATTTTTAGAAAGCTCTCAGTGTGGCAAATAATATACGGGGTGTTCCATTTAAAAAAGTGCAACTTTGGCTAATATCTCAAAAAAAGTAAATCCGAAAAAAATTTCAAGTACGCCACTGTATTCTGCTTAAAAAGTTCTATAAGGGCCCGTTTTTATCTTTTCGATAAGTTATCAGATACCTGAGATACGAGGGGTAACCGAAAATACAACTTTTTTAAAATCACCCTGTAGCGAAAAAACTAAGGGGGCTAGGACAAATCTGTTTGCGGCATCTTTCGTTTGACAAAAAAGTAGCACGGTGTCGCGAAAACCGCATCTTTATGACTTCACTTATAAGCGAGAAACCCCGTAAAACACACGAAAATAGGACACCCTGTACATACATATTTCAAGTAATTGTTTCAAGCAAATATGATTGAAACCAATTTGTACAAATAATTAATAACTTAGGTTAATTTTTAAAATGAATCTCCAATATAGTTCTCAAGATTATTAGAAGGGTTGCTTGCATTTAAAATTTCTGTCAATAAATCCTGGCGAATGTTTTAAGTTCGGGTAACTTTTTTAAAAGCGTCCTGTTGCGATTCTAAATAACCCAAATTGAAATATTTATTTTTAGTTTCCTGCATTTTACCAGTTCTTGTGAAAAATTTGCCAATTTTACTTTAAAGAAAAGTATGTATAGTTATAATGATGTCTGTCCCTACTTTGCCGTTGCCGTTTAACAATATTAACATGATCAATATTCCAACCGGAGGATTGAGAAGAGGAAAGTTATTAACCAATATCATAGCCAGTACGTTCTTCAAAATTTAAATAGATGTTGCGTTTTTTGTTCTTAAGAATAAAAATTACGGTCAATAAAAAAAATTTATTGACGCGAATTTTAAATACAGGCCATAAAATACGGTTTATCTTATTACAATAGTTAACTATCTAACAAAAAATATTCAAGAGTTAAAATTTTGAAACTCTCCACCGACTAAAGCAATTTTAAATATAATCTAGTTTGCCTAAATTGAATTATTTTGATGTCAGGCCTCTACGCGAATACGGTCCATTATCTCATAAAATAAACAATGCATATTAAAAAGATATATTTCTTGAATGACATGGTTTAAATAAATATGTTAATTTATTTATTAAAAAAAACAATTAGTTAGCATACGAACAGTGTTAATTAAAAACGAGTTTCTTTCTAGTTTAAAGACAAGCATTTTAACAAAATATATGTTCAATTTAGCTTGATTTTTAGAACATGTCAAGAAAAATTGCAAAAAATATAGCTTGGTTAATATCAACGAAATAAAGTTTAAAATTTTAAGAATATAGATATAGAATAACTTGCAGCATACAGGTGCTAAATTTTTTATTAAAAAAATATATATATTTTCTGTATGTAAAATAAATTACTATGGCGATAATTTAGTATGCAACCAAAATTTCTCGGGTCTTAGTCATCTGTAAAATTTCGGTGGCACAAATGACAATGGGGTGTAAAAAAATAATTTTATTATTTTTTGACAACTTTTCTTTATTTTTGAATCCACTTTTGCTTCTGTAAAATCTAAATTGACGGAAAACATCACCAAAAAATTTAAATATATTTTTAATAATAATGTACCTAGGTACAACGCAAATAATTTATTGCATTATGATACACCAATGTTTTTTTAAAAATTAACATTTTGGAAATGCTCTGATTAAAAAACAAACTTTACATTTTTGGTAAAAACTCTGTAAATAAGTTAAGCTCAGTTTTTTCTACTAATAGCTTAAAAATAACTATTTATCATGGATGTACTGTTAGTGGACGAAAATGTAAGTAGAAAATAGAGTTGGTTAGTACTGAACCGTCGGGTACGTCGTAAATACTGAAGAAATAGGAATGATATACAATTTGTAATATCTAGAATGTTTTATTAAAAATAAGATTTTTTTAATGCCCTGATTGTACAAATGTCATATTTGTATATATTTGTTAAATATAAAATTAAATTTAAATTCCCACGAAAACAGTACGGCAACAGGAACAAAATTTATAAGCTTTAAAAATATATATATAAAATATATATTTTCGGCGATTGTTTATTTATAAATATTAATTACGAATACAAAATCACGCAATATAAGCCCTTATTGATCCATGATTTTCTATTTATATACGATTACAGTAGAGGCCACTAAAAATACACAAACAAAATATAAAGGCTATTTATACCTTTGTTACTGAAATATCAGTTATTAAAGCACCTGTCAAGTTGCTTAAAATACATCTCAAGAAAATTAAAAAAAAAAAAACGATCGCCAAAAAAATATTGTAACTAACTGGGACAAAAATTGACGACTAACAATTTCAACCCTTACCGCACTCAATAAACTCGAGCTTTAAATGGACTGGTTCAATAATCACCCTATTAATCCGTTGGTTAACTAGCTCTTACAAATGTTTACTGCAGAGACATGCGGAAGTGTTTTCACTAACACAATAATACTTAATTTATCTATAAAAAAACTTTTTAAAGACGGCTGTTTATAACAGCTAACATTGCGCGTAATAAAAATAAATAAACATTTTGTTTTAGGCACAAAACAAATGTCAAAAAGATTTTTTTTTCTTAAAGTTTATTGTATAATTCTATTGTTATCGGAAGTGAGTGACCCTGAGCTACCATAGATTAGGTGTAAGTACCTAACCTTAAAAGAAATTAAACATTGCTTTACTAAAATTAGTTTAGAATAAAACGGTGTTAATCAATACCTGTATAGAATTCTAAAATTCGGCTTATTATTTTATTTCGCTAAAGATACATCCTTAATTATCTAAGTACCTGGACCTACCGTGTCCCAAATGTCATTTTATAATCATGCCGAATATTATTGCTTATATTTGTCATATAGCTGAGCTTGTAAAATTATAAAACCCTAATATAAATAATAATTTATTACGTTATCACATAAATTAAAAATTACTAAAAATTTAGGTAGAAAATAAATCACAAAAAAAAACAAACGTTTATCTGTAATCGGATGAAGTTCCATCACAAGTTATCACAGATTACATCTGCAATCTTTTTTAATTTATAATTAGCTAGTATTATGTAATAATATTTAAATCAAAAATAAGAATATTTTATACAACGGTGTAGTTTTGGTTAATTAACAAATATGCGAGAAATAACAAAAATAATTTAGAAAATTTATAGTTTTTTTCTTTAAAAAAATCTTTTTTAAATTAATGGTAGTTTATGTCACTTAGGAGTTAATTTGTTCAAAACAATTAGTGTTTTTCCTTTATTTATAGAATTATCAGTAGAATAAAAGCTTCTTTTTATTTTCCCTCAAATATCCTAATTGGTTCATTAATCATAAAATTCATAAAAACTTACTTTTCTTTTACCGTTGTACTTTTAACAATAACCAAGGGTTTGAATTTTTAGTTTCCATACTTGTTTTGCCGATTTTAAGTTTTTTAATATATATTTTTGGAAAGTAGAATGCCAAATGTAATTGTTTATCGACGAATTATTACTGTTAAATAATAGCAGAATATAACAGGAATTTAAATGTTTTAAATATTAAATAAAAGTAAATTGTTTTATTAAACAAATATATTAAATCGGCCAGAAAATTAACCTATGTCCATTTCAAAAAATTATTAGGTGTTTTAAAACAAGTTAATTTGCAACCAAAGCGCCTTTTAATTTGACGTCGGTATTTGCCGCAATTCTATACATACACTATTAAGATATAGCAGATATGGCGAGACAAGAACGCTTGTGTTTTATAAAATACTAAGCGATATAAAAATCTAAACAACCAGTAAAACTTATCTTAGTTTAATACAATTTTATATATATGACATGAAATAATCAAGTTTTAATTTGACATTAATTTTATTTATTAAACGAGTTCTTGTTCGTTTACAACTGATCCGTAAAAAAATTATAGCAATTTAAATTGTCAGGAAGTGTAAACACAAATAACAAGGGGCACAGGACGAGTTGATGAAACGATACACCGCCAAGAACGTCTCATTAAATTCATACAATTAAGAGATTACTTCTTCATTACCAGATCGATAAAAAACCAGTGGTTTACAGAAAAAGGAAGAAGAGTTGAAATACGAACCGCTTATCGTCAATTACGAAGTTCTGGACTTTTTTCGTACCGATCACACTACGAATTACAGTTTTTTGTTAAACGACGATTTCACTACATAATTTCCAGTTAAAAATCAGAAAACTGAATAAAATATAAAGCATGGAAGTACCAAAGGCACTTGTGTCATTGGTTCGTGTATCATCCGTTAGTATACTTTTAAATATAAACTTTAGATGGCGCTAAGTTTTATACATGGATGATTTAATTTAAAAACGGCATAAGTACTATTTGCGCTCTCGAACTAACAATTTTATATTATCATAAAGTTTAATGTCAAGATTATTGTAATAATGGCCTCTTTTCAAGCTCAAAGTAGTGCTAAAAGATTCATAGAAAAGCAGAGAAAAACTAGGAATGCTGGAAACCCTTATATTAACAGAAAAAAAGACACCGATGGGAGCAAAAGTCCGGCCAAATTAAGAGGTAGGCAATCATTTTAGGTTAAAAAAATGTATTTGCCCTACAATTTTCCTCTTGTTGACTTTTAAAGGCTATAATTCACTAACTAATTAAAACCAAAGGGTTAAAATTACTTATAAAGGCAAATATAGGCACTATTTCTTTGCTACATCTGAAAAATAGAAATTTATTGTTATTGGCATTGTTAGCCGGTTATGTAAAACTTTTTTTTTTCAAAAAATTATTATGGTGTTATAAAAGTGATATGGGATTATTGGGAATACAGGTTTAACAAGTAAAAAAGCATTACTACTAACATACACGTAAAAACGAGAACAATATAGGCAGGCAATGTTGCTATTTTATTATTATTTTTTTTTAATTCAGTTAAGCAATATTATGTATAAAAATTTACGTTTAAGGTGATATTTCATATAAATATCATATGAAATAATTTGAAAAAAATTAAAATAAGTTAAAAGAATTGCCTTCTTACGGTAATGATTATTTTTTTTAGATAAACTGTAAATCCTATTTTGATTGCAAAAACATGAGAAATATGCTACTACAGCTATTGGGAAAATTTTATGCTAAAAATTATACGACGTAAGGTACCTATTTAATGGGTCAAATAAATCTTTTTTTATCTTGGGACAGTCCACGAAGGCTGATGCCTAAGTACTAACGTACCGTGGGTGTCTTAAGTGTGGTGAGAGGGACTTAAATTTTTGGAGATTGAGAGGAGAAGGAAAAACTTCTGCGGGCAGCAGGTTCCATAGTCTTGACTCTCTAGGGATAAAGGAACGAAGCAAGTAGGAAGTTCGGGGCCTCTCTAACTGAACTGCAAAAGGATGCATAAAAGTTGCACTACGTGCTTGCTCTGTTGGGAGCTGCGAGAAGGAATTATACTGGCCAATTCCTCTGAGCAGAAGCGTGAAAATACCTATAGAAGAGCGACAGATCCTCCACAGCTCGACGATGGGCAAGAAGAGGAAGCCTTTTTGTGAGCGTTGGATCATTAATAACACGAACGGCTCTTCTATGAATGGAGTCCAGAATGCTAAGTGCTGTAGGGGACGCCATTCCCAGACATGAGAACAATATTCTAGAGAGGGTCTGATTTGGGATACATACAGAGTGTACAGATTAACATGAAACATACCTAAAAGTAGAAAATAGCAAGAAAAAACATTTCATTTCTTACAGAGTTTTAGATGAAAAACATTTCTGGAGATTTTTTATATAACATAGAAAATAATGTCGGTCTGATAAACAAGTAAAAGCTAGGTAAGGTTAATTTTAGAGATAGACGTACTTAAAATAAGCCAGCTAAATTTACCGCCGTAGATAGCAAGCTTATTCATCAATATATTGATTTAATCACAAGAGATGTGTCTCATTGCTCACGTGCAAAAACCAAAAAAGAGTTTAAGTTAAATTTTTTAGTGAATTAATATAAAAAAACAGCTGTGAAAGCTATGGTCTCCAAAGACCTGCATGATGTTGTAAGATCTGCCAAATACAATCAAGGAGGGCTACAATAGTGAAATTCGATTATGGGTGACCACCAGTTCTTATGGTCAAAAAAACACATTCTGATTTAGAATCCTGAAAGAAATAAAATGTTTTAAAAATGGGAAAAACAGTTCTACAACCGAAATCTGTGAAACTTCAAATTTTACCTCCTGAAAACAAATTCTCAAGCAATGAAAAAAATCGGTGTTATCAATAATTAATAACCTTACTTAGACATAAAAAGCCACAAGTCTTGTATATAATACACTTTTAAATCTTCATTCCGATACGATTAACCTTAGTAATAAAGCATTTCTTACCATTTAATAAATATAACATTTAACTTAAAACCATAGTAGCACTTATGCCTTTTTCGATAAAGTTTTTATTTTTTTAATATATCTTTCCATAATACTTCTGACCATTAATAATTAGGTGTATATTATGTTTTCCGTATTGTTATAAATATAGTATATTAACTAATAGCAATTACAGCTAAAATGTTATTATTAAAAATTGTTTCTCAAATTACTCAAAATTAACAAAATGGTACTAGTCCACAGTACAGCCCCCCCCCTGGCAAGCTGATTACCACATACTTTATAATTCGTGAGGAAACGTTTCGACGAGTCTACCACACTTTTCCTCTGCGTCTTTTCTCGATTCCTCCGCTATTCCGCTCGAAAAAGCCTTTATATTATGGCGATTTTCCAAGGTTCTGAAAAGTCACGAAAACAACTTTTTTTTAGGTTAAGTTACTGGAATTTTTGTTAAAAATGTGAATTTAAACTTATCCGACAAAAATTTGTAGGACTTTTTCATGTCTACCGCTCAAGGCATGCCCAAATGACAGGGTATTAAAAACCGATCACCACATAGGTAATTTTTAGTTAAATTGATTGTAAATGATTTATAAAATACTATCCTGGGGTTGTCCGACAAATTTCAAGACGCATTTTTTATTCCGACAGCTGGAAATTGGAATTTTGACGGGGTATAAAAAATCGTTTACCACACTTCGACAAAAATAACACAAGAAATTAAAGTATTTTTAAAAAGAAAAAATATATTGTCCGACAAAATATATGAATTTTCCGACTAAAAATTCGAAATTTTCATATATTAATATAATAATATTTTATTTTATAAAATAAAATAATATATATATATATATATATATATATATATATATATATATATATATATATATGATATATATATAAATATATATATATTCATATATAAATATATATGTTTATATATTATATATATATATATATATATATATATATATATATATATATATATATATATATATTATATATATATATATCTATATATATATATATATATATATATATATATATATATATATATATATATATATATATATATATATATATATATATATATATATATATATATATATATATATATATATATAAATATATCCCTGTTTACAAACTGATTTATAGTTATCTCTACGTATTAAAACTAATCGCCTTCTCAGCTAACGATAACTGTCTTGGAGGAGGCATTTGAAATCAAATAAACTTAATAAGCGAAGAATAATTATTTAAAAAATAAAAATTATTGTCACCAAACTGTGATAATGTTTACTTTTAACCCTCATTTGTTTTTTTTATTTCATGGTTTCATGATAATTTTAGTAGGTTTAATGATATTTTTAATTTGTACAGTGTTTTTAATAAATACATAAAATAAAAATTTTGCAGTTTAAAGAGCGTTTTAATATGATTATACATTACTAAATGTTTTACCTTTTTAAAAAGAATTTTTGTAAAATTTTAAAGTTGTATTTTATAACGTTGCAACACACATGAAGTTTGTGATTCCTTAAAAAATTAAAAATCTTTGTTAATGTTACAAATATACTTGAATTTGAACAAAATTATCGAAATTAATTTGATTTGAAATAAATTATGAGAGTGTTTATGGTAAAAATTAAAAAAAAATTAAAATTTTAGAGGTTTAAAAAAAAAAAAAAATCTTAGGAGGCCATGTTTTGGTATTGAGGCAAAACTTTTAATTCTGAACTTTTCTTTATAACCTTTTGCTGAATTTTTAGGAATAAGGGTACTTTACTACTACTTGTCACACAATGTCACAATCCTCTACATCCCTCCCCTCTTAAAATGTGACGTAATTTAACGGATGGCCCCTTACAACGTATTTAATGATTTTTTAATAATATGCGGGCACTAAATTGTCGGACAGGTATATCACTATTTTCTACAATAAATTTAAAAAAAAGTGAAAATTAGGTTTGTGGTCAACGATTTTTTATAGTCAAAATTCCAATTTCCATTTGTCGGACAAACATAAAATGGTATTTAATAAATTATTTACAATTAATTTTACCAAAAATCACCTATGTGGTGATCGGTTTTCAATACCCTGTCATTTGGGCATGTTTCCAGCGGTAGACATGAAAAAGTCGGACAAATTTTTATCGGACAAGTTTAAATTCACATTTTTAACAAAATTTCCAGTAACTTTAGCTAAAAAAAAAGTTGTGGTCGTGACTTTTTAGAACCTTGGGAAATCGTCATAATATAGGGCTTTTTCGAGCGGAAAAGCGGAGGGATCGAGAAAAGTCGCAGAGGAAAAGTGTGGTAGACTCGTCGAAACAAAGTTCCTCACGAATTATGAAGTATGTGGTAATCAACTTGCCAGGGGGGCTGTACTGTGGACTATACATGGTTAGTGCCTTTGGTACTTATTTTTGTGGTGCATAATCAACTTATTAAAAATGAATATCTACGCTATTTGCTTATAACGTCTATATCTATATTGGCTTTTACTGTCCATATTTATGATATCGTCAGTTTAAAGATAAGAGATACTAACCAACATTTTTTGTTTTATACAGAAATTTGGATAAAGAAAAAAGAAAAACCGTCAATAATTAGTTTAATATTTCACTAGAGAGGTTTCGTAGTCATAAAGGTAATTGATGATTTTTTTATATGATAGAACATTTACAGCAAGCTATTAGATAGTTTAACTTTTAAAAAGAGTTGTACTTAGTGACTTTTCCCTTTATTAAAATAGGATTATTTTTACTGCGTGTTCAGATGTATAATTATATCACTTAGTAAATAGTCACGTTTTGTCATCTTAAAAAACAAATAAATAAAAAACTAAAATGTACCGATTCCTTATAAGGAAAAATATAACTTTATTCAAATTGTATACCTAATATTTTTTGAAAAAAATATAGGATAATTTTTTACCTCTTAATTTTTATAGGATAGGAACGACTATCACGACATGCAAGGAATATAAAAACTTTTTGGCTATACCTTTTATTATAAAAGTATTTAATTATTAGTAAACCTGTTTTCGCTTTTATTGGCTCTGCACTATTTTTCTAAGATGTAATATTTCATTACTTTTTCTGTCAGGGAAGAAATTATATTGGCCAACAACAAAAAAATTATTATCGAAGGTAATTTTTAAATGTTAAAATATTTTATAAAACAAAACAAGAAAATTAAATTTGTTTTTTTACAGGTTAAAATACAATTATACAAAAACATAAAAATATCACAATTTATGCAAAGTAAGTAAAAAAGCTTATTTATTTGATATTTATAATGTTGAGAAATAAGTAGATCTATATAGTTGTTTTCATAGAATTATTTTAGTAAACTAAGTGGCCTGCAGTTTCTATATTTTTATTATTTTTGTAAAAGTAACAAAATGTTATTGTTAAATAATTGTTTAAAAAGTGCAGTATTTAGTAAAATTATTGGCATTAACCTTTGACATAGTTTTTAAATACAATAAATACAATGTACTAACAACTAAATAAAACTCTTCTTTAAAACGTAACGAAAAAAACTATTTATATAATGCAGAGTCCATGTGCAACAATTTATTTATATTAAAAGTTTTTATCTAAATACGGCTTATTTCATTGGCTAGTTTTGTCAGTCATATTTTTTTACAAATGCACGTTACCGAAGTAAAAAAGTAAGTATGTTCCTATTTGTCACTAAATAGTCTTCCTACCTATTTATAATAATCATGATGCAATAAAAATTAAAATTATTGTTTAATTTTTCTAAGTAAACCGGTTTTCTACGATATAATAGAGGCACTCGAGTAGGTAGAATTAAAATAGTTCAAAAGTCAACCGAGCACTGGCGCTGAAGTCAGACCAGGAGTTAACTTTAGTAGAGTTTTTAATTTGTTCGTTAAAACAGTGCTTAAAACAATTATTATAAAAGCCAGAAGTTATTTTGGCTTCCTAGTACGCATCTCTTTCGCAAGATACTATTTAAAATTAATCAAATTTTCTGGTAAATAAAATATTAATTTTTTGTTGTCTTTATTTTTATTCCAACCAAGATATTTATCCTGCTTTTGGACCGAACTCAGATATTTTAAAAATAAAATCAATAAATAAATACAATTTTATTTTAGTTTAACTGCCAATGAGAGCAGTTAACTTAATTATTAAATAAGGGAAGGTAAAAGGTGCTAATTAGGAAAATGTTTAATTTAACTATAAGTCTACTGAGGCGTGAAAGTGAAAACAATTTATGTTCTAAAATACAAGTTGGGTCTCTAGGTCTTAAAATATAAAGAATGTGTGATTTAAAACTGCTTTTATTTAAGAAACGACAAATTTTCGATATAATTTTTAATTATTGCAGCAACAAATTGGGCAATAATTTTATGGTAACTAAAAATGTCAGAAGCTATTTCAACACAGTTTTCTAAGAAACAATAACTTTCTTTTTTATAAACTTTTAGTACCTAAGCAACGTTGTTGTTTTATTTATTTAATAAACAATTAATATTAATCTTTATAAAAGAACGTAGTTAAATTAAACTAATCATGTTTTTACTGTATTTTCATAAAAAAATATATAATTGCATTATCACAGAGTTATTACAATTTTTAAAAAATAACTTAAACTACGGGGTACATTTATTTATAATTAGAATTGGAATGAAAATAAGGGATATGCACATTTTTATAATAATACAATAGTCCAATTTAAAGAATCGTAAAAAAAAAATTAGGTCTGTGTGACACCTAACAAATTAATTGTAGGGTTTTTATTATGTATGTAAATTTCAACTGACTCCAAGATGCAATTTTTTATTTTTGTTACGTTATATTAAATTTTTTTGGTTGTTAACATTTGAGAACAAATGACCTGATTTTAAAAAGTACCTTGCAATTTTTTTGATTAACAAGTAACGGGATTTATAATTTTAACCTAATAATAAATAGTCTTTTTATCTAGCCTATATACAGGCTGTCTTAAAGTTACTTTATTTTTTCAAACAGAGGTAGGAGAAGGAGCAAGAGGCATCATGCAGTAAGACGTACGAATCGGTTAGTAATTATTGACGTGGCTGATGCACCTTCCGAAACTTTGGTAAAAGGGTGGGTGAGAAAGTTAAGAGAGACCGGCAACAAACCTAAAATCCCCAGGTCAACAAAAATTGACTTTAATCCCCTACTCATTCTGAGGAGCCCAAGCAATGGATTCAATATAAAATTAACCAAATCCAGCTGCATTACGCCAGCATGTGTTCCAGCGCCTCACCCTGTTTTGAACAGTGTAACAGTAACATTATTTTTAAAACGTAAATCCATCTGCGTTTACTTCCATATTTTTAAAATATAAATTGATTATTTTTTTTAGCAACGTCAAAAAGGAAAATTTATTTAGAGTCACCCTGTATAAGCCATTGTAGTCATTACAGCTTTTACATGGGACGAGCAGAAATAAGAAATATTAGGTTTAAAGAACGTACACTCTATTACTTAGTAAATAAAGAAATGCAGTTTAAAACGCCCTTTGTAGAATCAGTTTATTTGTTTTAGTTCAGTAAATGAAGTCCGAAGAAACCTCAAACCTGAAGATCAGGTTGGGCCGTCACATTTTTTTTTAATTTGCTTGTATTAATGTATACAGTAACCTCTGAAAATATCATATATAAAAAAATGTCCGCAAGGGCCTGAAAATGGCCCTCAAGAGCCCGGAAATCCGTTTTTTCAACTAATTTGGTCGATATCTCCCGAAATATGACACTTCACAATTCGTGTTTGGACGAAAATAAAGAGCAGTTTATTAACTGCAAAAATGATTCCCATCACTTTTGGCAAAAATTTGATAGTTTTTGCAATAATCGGCCATAAATGCGCCGAGTATTTTTTGCACCCGCCCCGTATCTCGAAAGGTGCTTTAAGCTACTTACACTTCCAAACGGACGTACTAATTTTTAAAAAACTCACGTAAAAATGCATATTTTTGCATGATTTAAAGTTTACATGAGAGAAGGAACGTGTAGCAATAATATCTTGTTACTGTTTCCTTTTTTTGTTTCTTTAGAATATTAAAAACTCGAGCCAAAGTTAGTTTTTGCTTGATATTGATATATTTTGGGAGATATCGCCCAAATTAGTTGAAAAAACGGATTTCCGGAAGCTCTGACATTTTTTTATATATGATATACATTAATACCTGCAAATTAAATAAAAAAAAAAATGTGACGGCCCAACCTGATCTTCAGGTTCACACCTTCGTTTAATTAAAATTTACAAAAATAATAAAAAGCCTACAATTAAACTTGTTACGTTTTCCATATTAAACTATCATTTAAAAAATGTGTAGAATCCTTATTTCTATTTCTAATACAATTAGATGTGCTTCGTAGTTTAACTTACCAGTTTAAAAAAGTAGTAATTCCACGAAACTGCAGTAATATTTCTTTATAAGAATACAGTGATAAAAAACAAAGTAATTTGTTTTATTTACTATGTTAATACACGGGTCCACAAAAGTGGTATGCTGTATGTCGGACTAAGATTTTTTGGCGTATTTTTTTTCGCTGAACATTAATCTAAAGTCAAAACTGAGGGTCAACAGCAAATATTCGAGAAAAACCCAAAAACCTGTACGGTACATTTAGCGGCAGAAACCTGCTACCACGGAATGTTTGGACTACGACTATATAAACTATAAAAGATTCAAAACACTTGATAAAACAAAAAATAAAGCTTTTTAACTTGTCTATATAAAAAGTTATATTAAGATTTTTAATAAGATAAATAATAAATGAGATATAAACGAAAATGTAATTTTGACAAAAAATTCCGTCAAAAATAGGGAAAAAAAAAATATATATATATATATATATATATATATATATATATATATATATATATATATATATATATATATATATATATATATATATATATATATATATATATATATATATTATATATTATATATATATATTTTTTTTTTTTTTTGTTATAAATCATTTATTTTATTTATTTAAATTACAAATTACACAAAATTTGCAAAAAAAAATCCAAAAATACAACATTTTTTAATTTTCCATTTTTTTCCAGGGGTATATCGTGAGAAAATCCTGAAATTTTGGTTTTTTGATTATAACTCGAAAAATATTGCATTTAGACAAAATGGTTATATAAATTAAATAAAAAGTCTTATAAAAATACATAGTTTATGTCCCATAAAGTTTTGTGTGTCTTTTAAACTTTTTGAGATATTGACGTTTTAAATTAAAAAAATCGTTAATATCTAAAATTACTTATTTTCTCGATTTTTTGCTGTTTAACCCCCAATTTTGACTTTAGATTCGTGTTTAGCGGCAAAAAATACGTCAGAAAATCTTACGCCGACACCCAGCACACACCACTAGTTTATTTTTTGGGCCTGTGAATTTACTGTCACCAAGTAAAGAACTTGTTAATCCAGTATTAATGAAAGAAAAAAATATTAAGTAATTATGTTGCTATGTTTTCAAACGAAAGGAATACCTTTAATTTCTTGAATTATCTTATTTGGATGTTAAATTAAGATAAGTAATTATTGCAAGCACTTTTTTAACGTCTTAATCTTCTTACCAAGTATAATCCTGCGCTTCGCAAATAATTCTATTTATTTATAAATATTTTCTAATCGACTACAACTACTATTTACAACAATATTATATATATTTCTCTATTAAAAATATCATAAATATATTCTCTTAAGTAGGAAACGAAAATAGTACTCAAACTTATGACTAAGGCGTTCTAGGTGCTGATATTAATATATTATGTTTTGGTAGATTTTTAAATCTTTATATTTAATTAAAAATATTTGTATATTGTATGCCCGATGATTTTATTGAATTTAAAAAATAAATTACCTAAAATAAACCAAATTCCTTAGATTAATTATTTCTGTTATATCCAACAATGTAGAAGCAAGGAAATGTGCATCAGTAATAACCAAGGTCAGGAATAATGACTAAGAAACGTAAATAATGATAAATTAGAAAACGGTTTTAGTTTCTTAAGCAAGCTGTCAAATATTTTTTTGTGTCTGTTAAAAAATATAAAATATTGTAATGTATAAATTTAAAACTTTTCAAAACCTAAAGCATTTTAAAACTTTCTTGCAGTTTTCAATGGTCAGAGAGACACCCATCGGTTTGTCGTCTCAACTCTTGAGTCGAGTTTAGACAAGTTATATTGCTTCTAAAAGATCTATAAAAGTTATGATATTCATGGTATTACTACATTTGTCAACTTATGATAATAATAAGAATTTTAAATTATTTAATATTTTTTTAAGAAATCGGCAATAAAATATGATCGTATTTAAAAATCTACCAATATAAAAAAGACTCTGCTTGCGTAAGTGTCATCACTCTACGCCGTATAGTTACATATTGTGTATTAGTAGGATTATAAACTATTTCATTATATTTGTATAATGATTATTGCTATATATTTCCCAAAGTGGTAATCATCGACCTTAAATATGCACTAATAACAAGGAACATATAACAGAAATTACACTTGTTTGCGAAAGGAAAAAAATATCAGCTAATTTTTAAAACTTAGCAGCTCACAAATATTTTCTTATTGTCCTTTTTTAAACAATTAATTCATAGAAAAAACCTATTATTTCAGAACAAATTATTTTTCTTCGGGGTTTTTTATATTTCTGTTTAAATTAAAGGAGCTTAAGTTTTTAAAATTAATTGTTCGTCAAAACTTCGTTAAGTTTAAAAATTTGGATTCAAATTTTAAAAAACAAAAATATTTTTAAAAACATTAAAAGGAAAACTAAATTTTAACTTTTGATATTTATTTCTCTTAAAAGAATACTATTATTTTTCCCAAATACAAATAAAAAACAATGTTGAGACAAACCTTATCTCTATCTTACCTATTATCTTTAACAAAAAAAATGATATGCATTATTTAATGATAAACTTCTGTACAAGTTGTTTTTAAAAATAAACAGGTAGTAAAAAAAATATTGTGTAAAAATTCTGATATCTTTAAAAAAATATTAATAGAAAATTTAAAAAAATTAAAAATTTCTAATATAAAAGTTATTATTAAATCATGTTTAGAAAAAAGAATGATAGTAACTAATAAGCGAATTATTTTAGAGAATTTGTTTTCATCAAAATCACTCAAATTTTCTTCGGTTATTGCCAAAAGCACTTTTTTTTCTTAGCATGCCAGTGTGAAATTTTAAACAGCTAAAATAAAGTCGTGTTTCCTTATCCAAATTAAAAAGTATTTCATCCCCTTCGAACCTCTTAATCTTATTCCGTGTTTATATACTCTATTTCTTACCCCATTTAAAACACAAACAGTACATTAGTACTAGGTATGTTATTCGTTCCAAGTTGCCAGCAGTTTACTTTAGTCTGGAGAATGGCGCATGAGTCCAAACTATTGACCTCAATTTTTAATAAGATATTCTTTACATAAATGTATGTTGCAGTGGGCCACCTGGGCCATATTGTTTAAACGAAATGTTTAAACAATTGCAAAGAAATTGTTATTTCCATGGAATTTTTAAGATATTCATTATTTAAAAAAGGTCCTAGACTTGTTCCTATGAAGTTAATATTTTTGGAGGTATGATAAAGTTCTAAAAATCTAGATTTGTACTTTTGACCCAAGAAAAATATATTAAAAAAAAATAAAATAAAAAGTATATCTTTTTTTTTAAAAAGTTTTTACCAAATTGAGTTTGACATTTTTGATAGTAAAATATCAATGTTTTTGATTGTTTATTGCCAGTATAAAATGCATGTCATTAATATATATATATATATATATATATATATATATATATATATATATATATATATATATATATAGATATTATATATATATATATATATATATATATATATATATATATATATATATATATATATATATATATATATATATATATATATATATATATATATATATATATATATATATATATATATATATATATATATATATATATTATATATATATATATATATATATATATATATATATATATATATATATATATATATATATATATATATTATATATATATATTATATATAAATTATTTATAAAAAATTTTTAATATAATATAATATTTCATTAAAATAAATTGATTTTTTTAAAATATACACATTTATAATATATAATCATTTATAATATAATATGACATTTTATAATTTGAAAATATGTTTTTATTCAAAAATAACGGGAGTATTTTTGTCACCGGTATATAGGACTTTCACGTAAGCGGATATGCGTTACAATAAATAAACGATTGAGATAAATAAGGCTCATTGTTTAATTATATCTTTGGTAAAACATTTATTAAAAATTTAAAAGGGCGGTTCAATATGGGGTTCCTAAAAAATCCATAATTGATTTTTACGAAAAGATGGCTTTCGGGAAAGGTCCAAAAACTGTATTTTGCCATCAATTGGTCAAATTTAATTTTTCCAAAAGCTTTTTAAACACATTTAATTTTTTCGGGTTCCACCCATATTACCCAATTGGTGATTTCAAAAAAACACACATGGACGTCATTCTTTACAATAATTTGACCTAATTTGTAATAGATTTATCCACTTTTACTCCGATATACTTTGATGAAATAATATTTAAAAATGAATATTATATTTAACATATATATATATATATATATTATATATATATAAAATATATATATATATAAAATATTTATATATATATATATACATATATAAAAATAATATATATATATATATATATATATATATATATATATATATATATATATATATATATATATATATATATATATATATATATATATATATATATATATATATATATATATATATATATATATAATATATATATATATATATATATATATATAATATATATATATATATATATATATATATATATATATATATATATATATATATATATATATATATATATATATATATATATGGATCAAAAGTACCCAAATGTGAGATTTTTGAACTTTTAAAAATTCATATCTCCAAAAATATTAACTTTATCGTAAAAAGTCATAGAATCTTTTTTATTTGTATAATAAAGAATAAGTATTAAAAAAATTGTCCGGTTGAAAAAAAAATTTCTTGCAGTTGTTTAAATAATTTCGGTATAAACAATATGGCACCAGGTGGCCCCCTGGCAACATGCATTTATATTATCAGTAGGGCAATTTAAAGAGAATCGTATAAAAAAATTGAGGTGGAATAGTTTTCGGCACTCCGGCGCCGATTCGTCCTAGACTAATAGTATCATATTTATAATTCCACTGCTATTCGTACTATTTACAAGTGTACTTGATCTATTGTGACGTATTAACGTAACAAGTTATAAATGTAGTATGCGTGACTTAAGATTTTTCCTCGCGGCAACTGCCAAGTTATTTAATTAGCTGATACCTATACCCAATCGTTAAAAACAAAATATTATATCCGATCAGTGGCCAATATTTGCACTAGCGCCACTCCCTGCATTAACTAATACTGCGAAGTCTACCGAAGTTGAATGGAATGCACTCTAGTATCGCCAAGCAAAAACAAATAATTGTTACCAAATTAATGTAAAAAATTGTTATTTAAAATGCTGTTATATTTTGTGCTTTAATTTCCTGTTCTTATAATTGTTGTAATATGTTTTTTAGTAGATAGAGTGTCAAATTTATTTAAGTCAGTATTAATTTTGGTTAGATCAGACTAATACAAATGATACCTAATTGTTCTTAGATGTATATATGTTTTCTAATATAACTGAAGTAATTTCAGAAAAAAAGCTTGGTAATTGTCTCGAAAGTTGCCTCCGATTTTGACCAAATTTGGTATACGGGGGTTTTTTGGGGCGCTGATTACGAATCTGAAAAAATATTTTTCGGCAACGTTTTGTTTTTGAGATATTCATCATCAAAGTTGAAAATCAAACTAACGTCATTTTCACTATATTCCCCCTTCTTTTTGTACACAATTCTTGATTTTTACACTAAAGTGGCACACAATATTTTATAAACACCTTTTAAAACCTTGTATTTTTATTTATTTTGCACCTTTTTCCCCTTAAATTGCGAACTTTCAAGTTTAAAGGCAGCAGCCATATTTGCTAGTGTATACATGGTTGCGGCCACTTTGGGGCTTGTGAAAGTGGATGTTTGCAATTAAATGGAAAATAGATGTAAATTAAATATAAAAAACAAGTTTTTAAAAGGTGTTTGTAAAATATTTTGTGCCAATGTAGTGTAAAAGTCAAGAATTCTGTGCAAAAAGAAGGAGGAATACTGTAAATAAGGTTAGTTTGATTTTCAACTTTGATGATGAATATCTCGAAAACGAAACGTTGCCATTTTTTTCAGATTCGTAATCAGCGCCCCAAAAAACCCCCGTATACCAAATTTGGTCAAAATCGAAGAGAGGCAACTTTCGAGACAATTACCAAAAGCTTTACATTCTTTAAAATTTCTTAAGCAATACATAATTTGAGAATAAATTAAAATTAGTTTACGATAACTACATCTGTTATGGTCTGTTTTCTTTGAGATACTCGCCTTTTAACGTTTTGAAAAATGGTACCTCTTCGGTTCAGGTCCCGGGGGAGTATAACGAGTTGATCCTGTTCGTTGTTGTTGTTAAATTCACATACTTTGTGGTTAGGAGCTTATAATTAGTATGTATGTATAAGATCAAATGTTTTTTTTATATATATATATATATATATATATATATATATATATATATATATATATATATATATATATATATATATATATATATATATATATATATATATATATATATATATATATATATATATATTTCAGAATACAGTATAACAGTAACAAACAAATATATTTTTTTAAATAATAAAAGAGGTAGGTACCTATCAAATGTAAATAAAATGTTGACGTTTGTTTTACTTACACTAAAAATTAAGTTTTTTTTTCTTTAGCTTATTTATAAACATTGTTTAAAACATTAAAAATGGTTAGTAATAATACAGTAGTTTTTTTATTTATCGATGTTTAGTAAGACGAAAGAAATATCCTAGAAAAATGAAGGTCAATATAACAGCATTTTACAAAACAAAATTAATATATGCTTAACATGTAACGGACAGAACAATAACAACAGTGTATAGGTTATGGTCAGGTGTATCTATCATCTATATCGATTCCTATTTACTAGTAAAGTACCATTAACTAAGTCATAAGTCTATCACAGCTCTTACACATTTGCAACTTAATGTAGCTTATAAAATCGACGACAGTTCGTGTTGAATAGCAAAACTGTCCCACGTTCACCTGACCAGCAACAATTGATTGCTTTACGCGAATTAGTTTTAAATTTTTTCACTGAATTTTGTGAATAATTTTTATATGATAGATAAAATGAGGCGATATGTTTCGTAATGTGGAAATCAATGAAAAAATCTAAAACCATTAAGTAAATCGGTTGTTTGAGCCTAGAGGCAAACTTTTATTTAGCTCTAAGACAAAACTACGTGCGGGGAAACAGGAAACATGCCATATATAATTGGATTTAATGCCGAAAATTACTGATTAGCAAAGTTTTAAAGGGGGTTTCGCCACATATTGCTTTGCCTTTAAACCAAGCATATTATATTCAACAGGTATTTATATGGGATTATTCTAATGAGGACTTTCCTCTTCAGTATCCAGTGGGCTAGGCGAAAGGAACTTACGCACATACTTCGGATAGTGCGTTTTTTCATGTGCTTTAAGAATGGTTGAGCGCGAAAACGTCTTTCCACACAGGCTACAGCGAAACGGTCGCTCGCCCGTATGAACACGACAATGGTCCTTCATATGATGCCGTAATTTAAACGCTTTACCACAAAATTCACACTTAAACGGCCGATCGCCTGTGTGAGCAGGTAAGTGAGCTATAAGGGCTGATACATCCGGAAAAGATTTTCCACAAAACTTGCACAGGACAACACCTCCTGGGCCTCCCTGCGCTGCTCCGTCATCCAAGTCCATGGGGGTGGGAGGTTGATCCGTTGGGTCTGGGGGTTCTCCGCCACCTCTTGGATCGGCCCAACTGGGTAACTGAGCTTCTGGGATAATCAAGGCAGGTATCCCACGCTGTTCTCGGTACTTTAAAGTCTCCAGGCTATGGCTTAATATATGTCGTGTCAGCTTGCTTTGGTGCGGGAAACTGTTGCCACAATACATACAGGGATACAGTCGGGGGGGTGAACTTGAAGCTCCTGGATCGCTTGGGTCGTCGGGACGTTCCTAAAAACCGACAGTCACATCAACTTCTTGCCGCGTGTGTGGGTGCGCGGGCGCGGCGCGGCCCCCGGACAAGAAGTTGACGCTCGTGTCGGCCAAAGGGCGGCCCGGCGTCGCCCCAGGCGGCCGCGCCCGTACACACACACGCGGCAAGTAATACTACCACTATTATGATAGTATTTTTTTGTTTATAATACCAATTAAAAACTGTGTCAAAATTAATATATAAGGTCATATGTAAATTGTTAACTATTGTGGAAGACATATAGGTAGAACTCTTTCTGCGAATGCTAAATAAAGCAAGCGAGCCTCGTCGGTTTACCCACGAAATTGTTTTAACTTAAAGTAATATGTAAGTACAGTTTCCCAATAAAATTAAAGACATTTTCAATAAAAAAATATTTTTAAAAATAATGTTAGCATAGAAATATAAATGATTTATTTTAATAAATAGATTAATAAAAAGGAACACGATTTTTAAAAAATAATAAGAACTCTTTTTGAGACACCTGCTTTAAATTTTGTGAAATAATTTAAAAACAAACCTTCTTATCCAAGTATAAGAAGTAATATTAATTTCTATAAAATTATCCCGATAAAGTTATGTTTTAGGAGATAGGTAAAATACTTTGCCAGTAATTTTTCGTGTTATTTTTTAATTTAAATTAGTAACAAATATGCAAAGTAAAATGAAAAATTTTACTTAAAAACAATGTGACACTCTTTTTTAACCACGTCACTAATGATGTAAGAAACGTTTAGTACATAATATAACAGGTAACTAGAAAGTAAGTATTTTAGTACCAACTTAGTTTAAATATCAAATTTAAAACAAAAAATATTTGTCAAATATGGAAAAAAGCTTTTATTATAAACATTTATATTTATAAAACAATACCCTAATTGATGTATTAAAAAACACGTTTCGTATTTTTTAATATATATTTTAAAGGGTTTTAAAAATGGGGTAAATGGGTTTAGTTTTAAGATAAAAAGGGGGGGGGGTTTTTTTAAAATTTTTTTTTTTTAATTAAAAAATGACCTAGCGGAAAAATTTGGGATGGGGGGGTTTTTTTTGGGGGAGTTAAATTCCGTCCACGTTTTGGGGATTTTGCTAAGGGGCCAGATACCCTTCCCCAAAATTTGTTTTAGATGTCGAAATTTTTTTAAACTTAGAATATTGACCTGTTTATTAAAAAAATTTCCCCATAAACCATCTGCAAAAAAAATAAAACTTTATTTAAGTGTCTGGAAGCCGTTCCCCGAGATAAACACACTTTAAAGGCCCCCACAATTTTTTTAGGAAAACCCCAATTTTTTTGGCCAATTTTTTTAAACTTTGCATAGTGGTAGTTCTTAACGGGGGTGAAAAAATTTTTTTGGGGCACAAAACCCGAAAAGCCTCCAACCCCCAAAACCCCCCAAAAAAGTCACTGGGAAATTGGGGACCTTTGAGGGTTTTTTTGGGGGGTTGGGGGCGGGTTTTTCCCCAAAGGGCCTTTGATCATCGTTTAAAAGAATATCCAATAAATTTAAAAGAATTAAAATTTTCATTTCCCCAAAAAAATTGGGGATCCAAAAGTGTGTTTATCTCGAGAACCGCGCTCCTAGAGACAAATAAAGTATACTTTTTTTGGATTTTTTTATAGTAACTTTTTTTTTTAATAAAGGGGTTTTCTAAGTTTAAAAAAGTTACGACATCTAAAACAAGTGGGGAAAAACCAAAATTGGCCCCTCTTAAAAACAAAAAGGGGGAAAATTTTTTTTTTCTGCCTAAAAAAAACCCCAGACCCAAAAATTTTGCCCCCGTTTGGGGCCCCTTTGTTAAAAAAATTTAAGAAAAAAAAGCAAAATTTTAAAATTTTTTAACCCCCCTTATCTTAATAAAAAAACTTTTGGGGGCCCACGTTTATATGAACTTTTCGACAAAAATCGCCCCGGGGAATGTTTAAATTATGACATACCTTTAAGTAACACCCTGTATATATAAAATATATATATATATATATATATATATATATATATATATATATATATATATATATATATATATATATATATATATATATATATATATATATATATATATATATATATATATATATATATATATATATATATATATATATATATATATATATATATATATATATATATATATATATATATATATATAAAAAAAAAAAAAAAAAACACTAAAAAGATGCAAATATCCACGGAAACATTCACTATGTTATGTAAACGCATTTATGGCTCTCTAGGTTTTATCGAAGCATCCTGATTAACATTGTAACAGAAATCCTATAAGATGCCTTAAAGAAAACGGTTAGTGGGAAAAGGACAATTATAGTATATTTACACTATTGGAACTGCAATAAATTAAAGAAGCGCGGGTAAAAGAAATACATATACGAGTAGAACAGGAAAATTAGCCAAAAATAAATCGATTTTGCCAGACAAGTCGGATCGGGATGAGGTTTTCGACATCTTACTCGGAAAAAACACCAATAATGCATTGTACCGGGTGTCCAAATAAAAAGGACACCGGGTGTATTTTTGAAAAAAAATTTATCGCACAGCGGGAAAAAAAAATTTTTAGAAAAAATCAAGAGAAATAGCTGGAAATTATTTTCAAGTTTCTGAAATGGCCGCTGGGCGTAACTGCAAACTTGAACCTAAAAAAGTGATGTTTCTGTGAATTTTGCTATATAAACCTAACAAAAAAAAAACCTGATTTTTAAATCGAGGATAATTTGAACCTTTTTTTTTTGAAAATTTTTTTCTGTGTCTTTAAAAAATAAAGTGGTGGGGGGGGTTTAAAGGTTTCCGTAAAAAAACACCCTGTTTTTTTGGGAAAAAGGGGAAAGGAAAATTTTTAAAAACTTTTGGGTAGTTAAAAAGAGATATTTTTTTGGGTATAAATGTTATATTATTTTTAAATTTTGTTAGTTTTACATGTCGCCGCTAGAGGGCTTTATTCCAAACCCCCCAGAAAAATTTTAAAATTTAAAAAAAAAAAAAAATGCTTTGGTATGATTTTTTTTTTTAAAAAAAAGGGAAATGGGGACTAAAATTTTTTTTCCCATAATATTCAAAAAAAATAAAAGCTACAAAAAAATTTTTTATGACATAAATTTAAAATTTTTTTGAAACCTTTAATTTAGGTTATATAATCTTTTCGCCTTATTTATCTTTACGAATTATAATCAATAAATCGAATTTTCAGGATTTTTTTAAGGTTATATATTATAACTCGTAAAATATTGCATTTAGACAAAAAAAATATATAACCTTAATTAAAGATTTCATAAAAATACATAATTAATGTCCTATAAGATTTCTTGTAGATTTTATAGTTTTTTGATATTGACGTATCAATTTTTTTTTCTCTAAATTTTAGGTAGGAAACAAGATATGGAAATACTTTTTTCCGAGCTTGTTTAGGCATTATTTGGGGAGTTTTTTTGGGAAAAAAAAAAACCAATGCATTTATTATTATTTTTTTTTTGAAAATTAACCATTTCTGTCGGAATTCAACAAAGCCTCTTGTGGGACTTTAAACTAACAAAATTTTAAATTTATAACATTTTCACCCAAAAAATTTTTGTCAATACCCCAATTTTTTAAAATTAGCTAGGGTTTTAAGATACGGGGTTTTTTTTTGAAACCTTAAATCCCCCCCAGGTTTTTTTGAGATACGGAAAAAATTGTCAAAAAAAAACGTTAAAAAATTTCCCCCACAAAACATTTTTTTCGTTGGTTTTAAAATACAAAAATTTACAGAAATATCATTTTTTTAAAATTAAAAATTGCGTTACCCCCTAGGGGCCATTTCAGAAATTTTAAAAAAATTTTCAGCATTTCTCTTGACCATTTTTTCCCAAAAAAATTTTTTTCCCCCAACGCTAAAAAAACTTTTTTTTAGATAAAAACCGGGGCCCCCTCTTATTTGGCCCCCGGTCATATGAATGGAGCCGGTGGACCCAAAGTCATCTGGGTGATAGAGTGCACCCCCCAAATTCATAATGCTTTAAAAAAAATACAAATCGATAAAATAATGAAAAAAGAAAAAATGAAAAAAGAAAAATGTAAAATAATGTAAAATAATTAAAAAAAAAATAATGTAAAAAATTTAATGAAAAAAATTAAAAAATGTAAAAAAAAAAATTACTCCCCGGGGGTTTTCGATAGCGCTGATTCCGAATCTGACCTACTACCGACGGGGGTGGCTCTGCGGGGATGAATTTTGGCCAAAATTGCGAGTCTAGGAGAAACACGATCATTAAAAGTAATATTTTTTTTAAAACGCAAATTGCAATTTGCAATACTATATATTATGTAATATTATTGCACATAAAAATTTATGAGACGCAGAAAATCGCGCTCAAATTACTTACCGTCGGCTTTTTGGGAATAAAAAGAATGTGTTGTTATCGACCCAAATTGTTTTCAATGCTTGTTATATTACTATTACTAAATGTTAACAGAGTTTTCCCGAATTTTTTTATCGTTGGACATACAAGGGGCGCATGCCAATTTTTCCAGAGTGTTTTTGTGATTAAAACTTTAATTCCTCACGTTGGCATGCAATTTGAAAACACGGAAATTTGATTTAATTTTTTTATTCTTATCTTAACCCTTTGAGCTTTTTTGACCGCTCAATTGCATGCCATCAATTATTACAGCTTCAATTTGTTTGTTTTTATGCAAATGCGGCAGTTATTAACACGGAAAAACGAAAATTCTTCGCAAAAAGAAAAGCGCTTTTCCCCTATGACGGGAAAGCGTGGGCGAAAAACCCGTCTACTTTTTACATTTTAGGGTTAATTATCAACCCTTAAAAGGGCATGCGGTATAAAATGGGAGACCATCACCTGTCATCTATTAAAAATGGGACTGTTTTTTAATACAAGAACAGGTATATTGTTTTATTGTTAAAAATATTCTGCAACACTAAATTTTTTAATTTCGATCGTTGGACCAAAAGGAACAGACTATTTCTAGGGCAAATCTGTATTGTGCCCTGAAAGTCTCTCAGACCATTAAATTTTTGTTTCGATTTTCCCCTACAATATTTATAACATTTCAAGTGCGTAAATTAACAAAATAACTTACCGAATCATGTGGCAATCTGGAATAGTCCGATGAACTTTCTCCGCCCGAGTTTTTATCATCCATTCCCCCTCCCCAGTCAACTTCTTTTTTGAGGCTCTAAAAATAAAAATAATAAATAATTAAACAATATAATGTAATACCTTTATTTGGGTCATGACATTTAAAGAAAAGCTTTGCAGTATAAAACGGAATTATTAAGTACATAAGGTTAATTTGCAAGCTATTAGTCCGGGTAAATCTGTAATTCACCTTTAAATGATTTTGGAAGTATGGTCTGTCTCAAAGTATACTGTGTTAGCTCTTGCTTTCATTTATGGATTATACCTGCCGACAGCAATAAAACTGCGGTAGGTATTAAAGGACAGAACATTAGGGACGGACTTTAATAATATTTATTATAATTTATTGTTTATTTAGGTAAGTATAATCTTAAAATTACATTAAGAAATTAAATATATGCAAAGTTTTAATAAATTTATAACTGCATTATCTAGACATAATAACATTTTTAATTTAAATATCTAAATCTAATTCTGATTCACTATCAGAGTCATCATTGAGATTAATTACAATAGGATTTATGTTGTTTTGGATAGAAATGTAAGAGTCCTCAATTTTTATAATGTGCTGTTGTAAATTTTTCCAGCTCTCAACTGGTATGTTAGTAATTATATTTTTTATCAAATTTATAACACTGGAACTTAAAGTAGGTGTAACATTTTCTGCTCTGATCTTTGATTTTGCTTGGTTCCACAAATGCCCTATGGGGTTAAACATACAGTGATACGGAGGAAGCCGTAAGACAGTATGCCCAGCCTGTTCAGCCAAATTATCATATACATATTGTTTTTTAATTGCATATGAATTCAGGACTTCCAAAAGATGCGTTTTTTTGTAACGGAATTCAAAATAAGTATCATTTACTAACAAATATTCCTGGATTTCAGTTTTTGAACTTGATGAAGCTGGTGCTTTGTGTAGCAGACGGCTGTGGTTGCTTGCGTTATCCATGACAATAACACTGTTGTTTGAAATATTTTTTAAAGAATTTTGAAACCAGTTGCCAAAAAGTTCTGCACTTGTATCCTCATGATAATCCAAGCTAGAATCCTTAATATTCTTTGCAGACAACAGCAAGCAGTTTGGGATAAATCCGTCTTCTGAACCAGCGTGTATTATGGTAATGCGTTTTTCTTTATTTAAAGGTGCTTTCGTCTGACAGTTTTGACTGGAATCAACCCATCCTTTGGATACTGTGTCGTGTGTATCGAACCATGTTTCATCAAGGTAAATTATGGATCTGTTTTTAACCTATATTTTTAATTTCTTGAAGATAATTAAATCTCCAAGTGCGTAATTTGTGCGATTCCATTACTACTTCTTTTGTCTATTTTGCGGTATTTAAATCCCATTTTACAAACAACTCTATGGAGGGTGGCACAGCTAATATTTATATTGGTTTCGTCTTCGTCTAGCTTTTTTCCAGTTTATCCAAGGTAGGAATAACTCGCTTCATAAAGATAATATATTTTCCTTCTTATTAGGTCCTGATCACTATTGTCTATACGGTGAGATTGAAAATCACTACGTTTTTTCTTTTGCTTAATTCTTCACTAATAATAATATCCCTTATCGATGATGTTGGAGTTTTTGTAAGTAGACAGGTTTCTTTTATAGCTTCTTGTTTAATTAGACCTCTACTGATTAAAGTTTCATACACATTTTTCACAACCTGTTTTGCATCTAATGACAAATGATTTCGAAGCGACATAGTTATATTCTCGTAAAACAACTTTTTCGAAACGCATATTAGCCAAAATATTAATATGCCTAAAATATTAGCCAAAATATTAATATGCCTAATGGTTAATAGTCAAGAAATATCTGGCCCACCACTGCCCTTATGAACAAATGGGTTTACCCAATAACAATAGGTAATAAAATCGTTAAAGGTTTATTGGGGTATTGGATACTACGAAAGGGGGTGTTTTTACCTTTTTCTAAAAATTATATTTTAAAGGTTATTATATACATCCATTTTAAATTCATTTGAGGGCTAAAAAGGGCTAAATTTACCCTTTTTTACCCCATACAAACCAAAAACATACATTTCGCTTAAAAAGTTTTTCTCCGTTTTTAATGGTACATATAGGTTTTTTGGGTCAATTCGAATATCATATTAAAAATTACATTTGAGGACTTAGAAGGGCTAAATACACCATTTTTTTACAACACACACCCCTAAAAAATACATTTCGCTAAAAAAACTTTTTTCCAATTTTTAATGGTTCATATAGGTTTTTTAAGCCATTAAATTCAAATATTATATTAGAAATTACATTTGAGCAAAGCATACATTTCGCTAAAAAAAAAGTTTTTCCCCGTTTTTAACGGTAAAAATAGGTTTCTTAAGTTACTGAATTCGAATATGATAATAAAAATTACATGTGAGGGCTTAGAAGGGCTAAATTCACACTTTTTTTTTACACCCCACACCCCTAAAACATACATTTCGCTAAAAAAATTTTGTTCCTGTTTTTAATGGTACATGCAGGCTTTTTGGGTCACTGAATTCGAATATGATTTTAAAAATACATTTAAGGGCTAGAAAGGGCCAAATACACCATTTTTTACGCCCTACATCCCTAAAAATACTTTTCGCTAAAAAAATATTTCTCCGTTTTTAATAGTAAATATAGGTTTTTTGAGTTACTGAATTGGAATATGATATTAAAAATTAATTTGAGGGCTTAGAAGGGTTAATACACCCTTTTTTGTACACCCTATACCCCTAAAAAATACATTTTGTTAAAAAAAGGTTTTTCCCATTTTTAATAGTACATGTAGGTTTTCTGGGCCTCTGAATTTAAATATAATATCAGAAATTACATTTGCGGGCTAAGAAGGGCTACATTCACCCTTTGTTTACCCTCTACACCCCTAAAAAATACATTTCGCCAAAAAAATTCCCGTTTTTAATGGTACATATAGGTTTTTTGGGCCACTAAATTTAAATATAATATCAGAAGTTACATTGGAGGGCTTAGAAGGGGTAAATTTTTTTACACCCTACACGCTTAAAACATACATTTCATTAAAAAAGTTTTTCCCTCTTTTTAATTATGTACCATTTTTTTTGGCCATTAAATTTAAATCTAATACCAGGAATAATAATAAGAGGGGTTAGATTTGATTAGTATTGGTTAGTTTTCCCCTATTTTAACTTCTGTTACCCTATAGACCTACATTATTTTTTTTTAATTACTGTTTTTTTTTTAATTTAAAGGAATGATGTAGGTTTATTGGATCGTTAAATTTAAATCTTTTTAAGGCAGAAACGATAATCAAGGGGTTAGATTGAATTTCCCGTAAAATACGAATTTGTTTTTATTTTTTTAATGTGGCTTCAAATCATTTTACAAATATTTTTTTTAAGTACGAATTTTTTAAAAACGGTATCTTTTTTTTTGTTGTACAGGTCTTAAAATTCTCCTTTTTTTATAAAGTTTAATGCTATTTAAATTTTTTTTGTGCTTTTGCCTTTTATTATTTTTTTTTTGGCCGCATTAATGCATATCAAAAAAATAATTGCAGATTCAGATTTTACGGAAAGTTCTTTGGGGTATAAAAAAAGGTAAATTTAGCCCTTTTAGGCCCTTAAATGTAATTTTTAATATCATATTCGAATTTAGTGACTCAAACAATCTATATGAACCATTAAACATGGGAAAAAACTTTTTTTCTTTGCGAAATGTATTTTTAGGGGTGTAGGGTGTAAAAAAAGGGTGTATTTAGCCCTTCCAAGCCCCAAATGTAATTTTTAATATCATATTTTAATTTAGTGACCCAAAAAATCTATATGTACCATTAACAATGGGGAAAACTTTTTTAGCGAAATGTATGTTTTAAGGGTGTAGGGGTTAAAAAAAGGGTGAATTTAGCCCTTTTTAGCCCTTAACTATAATTTCTGATATTATATTTGAATTTAGTGGCCCAAAAAACCTATATGTACTATTAAAAATGGGAAAAAACTTTTTTTTTTTAGCAAAATGTAAAAAAACACCTTTCTTAGTATCCAATATCCCTTTCCGACACTTTGTAGTTGATCTGCTTCTAAAGAGAATACAAAGGGTTTTATCTCGATTCATGTATAGTCTGTCTCAAAGTATATCGTTATGGCTTTTGACGGACCATACCCCAATAAACCTTTAACGATTTTATTATCTATTGTTATTGGGTAAACCCATTCATAAGGGCAGGGGTGGGCAAGGTATTTCTTGAGTATTAACCATTAAACATATAAATATTTTGGCTAATATTTCAGTGGCAGTGTTGAATAACCGTTTTTACTGTGCGTTTCAAAAAAGTTGTTTTACGAGAATATAACTATGTCGCGTCGAAATCATTAGTCATTAGATGCAAAACAGGTTGTGAAAAATGTGTATGAAACTTTAATCAGTAGAGGTCTAATTAAACAAGAAGCTTTAAAAGAAACCTGTCTACTTACAAAAACTCCAATATCATCGATAAGGGATATTATTATTAGTGAAGAATTGAACAAAAGAAAAAAACGTAGCGACTTTCAATCTCGCCGTATAGACAATAGTGATCAGGACCTAATAAGAAGGAAAATATATTGTCTTTATGAAAGCGAAGTTATTTCCACCTTGGATAAACTGAAAAAGAAGCTAGACGAAGACGCAACCAATATAAATATTAGCCGTGCCACCCTCCATAGAGTTGTTTGTAAAATGGGATTTAAATAGCGCAAAATAGACAAAAGACAAGTAGTAATGAAATCGCACAGATTAGCACTTGGAGATTTAATTACCTTCAAGAAATTAAAAGATATAGGTTAGAAAACAGATCCATAATTTACCTTGATGAAACATAGTTCGATACACACGACACAGTATCCAAAGGATGGGTTGATTCCAGTCAAAACTGTTAGACGAAAGCACCTTCAAATAAAGGAAAACGCATTATCATAATACACGCTGGTTCAGAAGACGGATTTGTCCCAAACTGCTTGCTGTTGTCTGCAAAGAATATTAAGGATTCTAGCTTGGATTATCAGGAGGATACCAGTGCAGAACTTTTTAAAAACTGGTTTCAAAATTATCTTTAAAAAATATTCCAAACAACAGTGTTATTGTCATGGATAACGCAAGCTACCAGAGCCGTCTGCTACACAAAGCACCAGCTTCATCAAGTTCAAAAACTGTAATCCAGGAATATTTGTTAGAAAATGATATTTATTTTGAATTAAGTTACAAAAAAACGCATCTTTTGGAAGTCAAATTCATATGCAATTAAAAAACAATATGTATGTGATAATTTTGCTGAACAAGCTGGGCATACTGTCTTACGGCTTCCTCTGTATCACTGTATGTTTAACCCCATAGAGCATTTGTGGAACCAAGTAAAATCAAAGATAAGAGCAGAAAATGTTACACCTACTTTAAATCCCAGTGTTATAAATTTGATAAAAAATGTAATTACTAACATACCAGTTGAGAGCTGGAAAAAATTACTACAGCACATTATAAAAATTGAGGACTCTTATATTTCTATCCAAAACAACATAAATCCTATTGAAATTATTCTTAATGATGACTCTGATAGTGAAACAGAATTAAATTTAGATATTTAGATTAAAAATGTAATAATGTATAGATAATGCAGTTATAAATTTATTAAAACTTTGCATATATTTAATTTCTTAATGTAATTTTAAGATTATACTTACCTAAATAAGCAATAAATTATAAATCTTTATATTATTAAAGTCCGTCCCTAATGTTCTGTCCTTTAATACCTACCGATCCGCAGTTTTATTGCTGTCGGCAGGTATAATCCATAAATGAAGGCAAGAGCTATACTTTGAGACAGACTATACTTCCAAAATCATTTCTAGGTTTAAAGTGTTTTTTAACAGATTTACCAGTATTATATCATAACCTGCGGGAAAATCAAAGACGCATCTAATTTCTGATATGCAAATGAAATAAAGAATTGTGGTTGTTGCATTTTCCATTGCGCTTGGCGATAAAGACTAAAAAAGTAAACTGCTTTATCTATTCCAAGAACCATGCGGCAGCAGGTAAAGCCTGTTGTAGGATTTTTGAAATAGTTTTTAAACTCCACTTACCAAGGTTTCTATAAACCCCTTTAATTTTATCTGTGGCTGTAATTATATTAATGTCGCGACCTTGCAAATTACTGTTCAAAATATTTAATTGTTCGAAAATATCAGCAAGGAAACCTAGTTTCAAAAGCCAAATAGGATCGGAAAATTGATTTTCATATGGGGACTTCTCATCTTTCAAATACATTAAAAGCTCTGCTCTTAAGTGAAATACTCTTTGGTCTCCAATGGGGAACAAAATAAAATATCTTCTTGAATGCCATTATTTGTATCATATCTTACAAACGTAATAAATTGGGCACAGTTAGATATATCCGTGGATTCGTCCATTTGAAGAGAGAAGTACGTGCATTTATTAAGATTTTCCACAACTTGCGCTTGAATATCTTCTGCCATATCACTAATTCTTCTTTGATGGTATTATTTGACAGAGGTATTGTTTTTAACTTTGCAGCCTCTTTTTCACCGATCATTATATGTACCATTTCAACAGCTGCTGGCCAAATCAGATTTTCAGCAATTGTGTGCGGGATTACTAGTTTTGGCAACGCGATAAGCAACTTTATAACTTGCTAATAATGCTTTTTCGTTAGTAGTGGTTGCCAATTGAAAAGTATCTTGCTGTTTGTGAAGGACGTTCAGCTTTCTTTCAAAGAATTCTACGGGTTTGTCTTTTTTATCTGGATGTTTGCTATTTAAATGTCGAAGTAACTTTGATGGCTTCATGCTTTCGTTTGGCAATACTTCTCCACAAATAACACATTGTGGTTTATTGGAAATAATGGTAAAACCATATTTAAGATAATCATCACTGTAAAGTCTGTTTTTCTTGTTATTACTGCCACTTTCAGACGTAGATGGTTCTGCACTTCTTTTTAAAAACTTATCCATAATTTGTAATTTATCGTAGACGTAAATACGTAAACGGGAATACGTAAGTCGCAAAATATTTACTCATTACTTAATACCGCTGCATTCGCCACAACGCGCTGTTTCGAACTGAGGTCTCATTGCACATCGCCGCTTATATAAAGCCGAAACGAGAACGTTCCAGAGTGCCATCTACTAGCGAAGTAAGGAGTAGAGCCTTCGCGAATATCATGGAAAAGTATTGCGATGTAGACACAAACAAAGATGTCGCGGTGTACAATGTGCAGTCGACTTTTTATTATTTATTTTTATTGTAAATGCTAGTCTGGCAGAAGTACTACTAGTTTACTAGTGGAACAGATCGCAATTATTAAAATAATTGTTGAATTTTTTAAATGTATTTAGTTTAAACTTAAACAGTAAAGTAAAATAAAATTTGAGAAACTATCAGTTGTAAATTAGGCACGCTATTTTTGTCGCTATTTTGGTTTGGGTGATGAGTAGGGGGTCGTGAACAATTTTTTTAACAAAAAGGGGTCGCGCTTTAGATAAGTTTGGGAAACACTGTACTATCCTATACACCACACCAATAATTACGAATTAAAACGAAAAAAAAAACTTCCGCCGCACCACCAATAACAGCAAAACAAATTAAAAACGTACACGAATATGTATGCGAACACAACACTCACCCAACAACTACAATAGTCGACTGAAATCAAAAGCCGAAAAAAAAAATATATTTTTCATCTTTCGACAACTGATTTATTCGGGATAATTCGTTATTTCGAAAGCAAACGCTTCGACTTCGACGATCGGTCAATGTTTCATATATGTCGAATGATATTCCGAATATGAAGATCTTCCGGAATACGAATATTCGAATATTAAAATCATCCGAATATGTCCATCACTAGTGTTTTGGAATGTAACAAAACAAAACTTTAAAAGTTATCCTGTTTTTATGTAAGCGTACATAAAATTTTGTATGGTATACGTACATAAACATGACTATATTGGTCTCTTAGGTTTATAGAATAAAAAACCCGCCCAATAAAGCCATGCCCTGTGTACTTACAACATAAATAGCTATTACGTTATGTTTTAATAAAGCCGACGACAAAAACAAAAACAGTTTTTATAAGTCATATTGGTTTTCACGATATAATTAAAAAATAAGTGCTTAAAATATACGTTTTCACGATGTGAGTCGTAAATGACAAAACCACGCGTTGGAAACAAACGAATTAAATGAAATTTATTCGGTACTACAAAAATAACTGAACTCTTAAAAGTTATTTTAAAATTAAATATGAATTTATATAAATTATCGGCATTCGAATTTGTTTTGAGGAAAATGTTATAAAATTGAACTTGTACATTTACTTTAATATAACGTGTCGGAATTGTTGCAGGAAGCAGTATTTAATTTTTCTTTCGACCTTAATATTTCACAGGGAAATTTTGATATTAAAATGTTATTGCTGTATAATCAAATATTTTACTTTTCAGAATGAACGTTGCTGAAATAGCCGGATACAAACTCAAAATTATTGGGTTTATTTAACTTTACTTAACGTACTTTATTTGTAAAAAAAAAGTTTATTTATTTTTATACAAAGAAAAACAGTTACCCTGTAAATTAAGAAAAAAATCCAAAAGAACCAGACGTTTTAGTGTTTCGTGTATAGAGCTGTCCCCTATTTTTTTTAAATACAGGGTTATCCAACGAGAACATGCCTCATTTTTGACCTGTATTTTGATATTAAAAAAAAACTGAAATAGCCATCTATATAATTTTTATTGCCGAATCCGAAAATGCAATTTTTAATAAAAATGCAAAATGTTATTTTGATATTTTTTTTAAATGAAATGCTTTATTTTTTCTCGTGTAACTTATGATCTAACTTGGTATATTTTTAATTTAAAAAAATCTATTTTCTGCACATTTAAATCGAGAAAATGCTCGTCAACCGTGCCATTAAGACCTGACAAATTAATACAAATACCTGTTCACCCTTCGGCAGCTCTATCAGACTAGCAGGGGTAAATTAGCAAAACTTGATAAAAAAAATTACTGGAATTTTTAGCTAATTTGTAGCTAATTAGTTGCCAAAATGAGGATTTTGTTGCTCAAGCCGATTCCGAATAATCGAAATTACTGCTATATTGCTATAAAGACAGCAGGAATTTTTGATAAATCGTTAATTACCCGTCGACTGTATCACACGATTTTGTTGCTAATTTGTTGCTATAATTTAGCAATATTAAAATAATAATTTTTTTTTATTTTATTTTTTTGAAAACATGCTACCTTGAACTTTATTTTTCACCACGTTATCGACAGCTGTGATTTTGTTGCTGTGCCGTCAAGCACTCAATTGCTCTTATAGTACAAGCAACAAAATAGTTTCCAATGAATTTTGTTTTTCACCACGTTATCAACGGCAGTGATTTTGTTGCTGTGCAGGCAAGCACTCAATTGCTCCTATAGTACCAGTAAATTTGAATATTTATATCAAAGCGTGCAGTGTTACCAAATCGGGGCCCTTTCTAATAGGTCCCCGCATTTTCACGTCTGAAATATAATGGGGGAAAATAAAAACCCGCTTTAACTAACCAGAAGTAACAATTACCGACCTTTTAGACAAATTCAAAACCCCTTAGTTCTGGTCGGTCACGGTTAGATCTGGTTAGTTAAAGCGGTTTTTTGTTTTCCCCTATTATATTTCAGACGTGAAAACTTGCAGACCCAAATTTGCATGTTACGGAAAAATTGAAAAATATAAAAAAATATCGGTGGATCATCAGAAACTATTTTGTTGCTTTTACTATAAGGGCAATGCACAGCCACAAAATTACAGCCGTTGATAACGTGGTGAAAAATGAAGTTCGAGATATAATATTTTCAAAAAAAAAAATTCTTACATTATGATATTGCTAATTTATCGCAATCTTGTGACGTAAACACTTTTTTCGCGGGAATTTTTATGTTTGTATTTTAAATAATTGTAATTCTGTCATCAAATTTCGTATAAAAATATATTTTGCATCAACGTTGTTTAGGTTTAAAGGGTTATTTTTAACCACTAAAAATATATATGTACGGGGACTTAAATTAACTTGGTTAATGGCCAAACAATGACGTTTCTAAGAAATTTCACGTTTTCAACTACCATTTTTCAAATAGGCTATTTTTTAATAATAAATACGTCCAAGTACAGGGTGTTTTCTTAAATTTTGACTGCAGGTATTGGTACATAGTTTCTACTATATTTTCCATCTGAATAAACTTCAACCACAGGGTGCATCCTCAAATTTTGACAGCTTCTAGCGACCTTATTATTCCAGATAGAAAAAAATTTTTAGATAAATTGTAGGGTATCATCCAAACCGTCCGAATTTGCTACTTAAAGAAACAATTGAGCATCACCGGTGATCTTTTTGACTTATTGTATACTTTTTTTTAATGAAACACCCTATATATTATGTGTTTATTGGATAGCGCCTAAATTTTTTTTTTTTTTAAATATATATGTTACCTATAATTCATTCATCCATTGTTGAAATATCCGCTATTAAAAAATTAAAATATTACTAATTTACTATATGAAATAAATCACAGTAACCATTGGAAAACAAAGTTATCAAATGACATTTCCCGGTGGCATGCGACATAACATTTAGTTGTCAATTCGTTTTTAAATTTTGATAATATTAATTCGCAAAATGGGTTATACTGAGGAGGAAAAGAGAAAAATAATTTATTTATTTTATAAAAATAATAAAAGCCGATTATCGAGTTTTTCACCCAGGTATGTCAAGAGGCACTTTCTATAACATAGAAAGACATTTTAGGATTCACAAAAAATTGCAAAGGAAAAAAAGATTAGTGAATAATATAGATGAGGACGAAGAATTAGAGATTTTATTATATTTTCAAGGTAAATGACTAATTAGGACTTTAAATTTTGTAAAATTAATTTAAATGTGTGTTTGTAGAAAATCCTTCTTTTTCAACTGAAGATGCCAGTAAATATTTCAATGGGTCTAAAAGAAAATTAGTATTACCCTTCGTAAATATGGATATCATCCATATAAAATTTTACCTGTTCAGAAGTTGACGGAGGAACAAAAAGTTAGTAGGCAAAATTTCTGAAGAGACATGCTTCAAAGGAAATTAAGGGATAACGATTTTTTCAAAAAAATATTATGGAGCGATGAAGCTACTTTTACCACGGCTGGGATGTTTAACAGGCGAAATAGTCATTTATGGGCATTAGAAAACCCCCGCGGAATGTGTGAAATGAAATTCCAAGGTTGAAGAGCAGTTCATATCTGGTGCGGTATTCTCAACACTCAAGTTATAGGTCCTATTTTTTACGAATTTTCTTTAAATGGTAAAAGATATTTAGAGTTCCTTAAGAATAGGAAAATTTGCCTATTCGTCAGTATAATGACATAATCTGGCAGCTAGATGAAGCACTACCCCATAATGTTTTGGTTGTCCGCAATTTTCTCGACAGTCGATATCCCTTATGGATTGGTAAAAATGGTGGCATTCGTTGGCCACCCAATAGCCCTGATTCAACAATTTTAGATTCTTTTTTTTTTAGGTTACGTAAAAAACACAGTTTATAAAGAACGAAGCGCATTGTTGGAGAAGTTAAGAAATAAAATTATAAATTGCATAAATAATTTAGTTGAGGAAAAGCCGCATTTTTTTTATGAATGCTATTGATAAAATAGAAAATGATTACAGAAAGTACCTAAATAATAATGGCGGGCTTATAGAAAATAGGTAAAACTTTATATTGTTATTGTTAAATTAAAATTTTTATTGTGTTTGGTATTAAAATTGTTGATTATTTCAATGGTTACTGTGATTTATTTCATATAGTAAATTAGTAATATTTTGATTTTTTAATAGCAGATATTTTAACAATGGATGAATGAATTACAGGCAACATATATATTTTTAAAAAGGGAATTTTAGGCGCTATCCAATAAACACATAATATCTAGGGTGTTTCATAAAAAAAAAGTATACAATAAGTCAAAAAGTTCACCGGTGATGTTCAATTGTTTCTTTAAGTAGCAAATTCGGACGGTTTGGATGATACCCTACAATTTTTATCTAAAATTTTTTTTTTATCTGGAATAATAAGGTCGCTAGAAGCTGTCAAAATTTGAGGATGCACCCTGTGGTTGAAGTTTATTCAGATGGAAAATATAGTAGAAACTATGTACCAATACCTGCAGTTACATTTTTTTAAACTACAGTGAGAATAAAGCTGTTTGTTTAATTTATCCATGATGAAATTATCCTGACTTTTATTGTTGTTTCAGGTATGTGTTTACCAATTCTAGAAGTCTATGTAGGGGTAAGTTATAATCTAAAAAGTTTAATTTAAAAATAAATTAACTATCACGTTACCGATTTATGCATAATGCTATAGAATAACCATTTTTTTTTTTGGTTTAAAAGTATAAACAAGATTGGAGCTTGAGAGTTACAGAGTATTATTTATGTCCTTGGACGGCGAGATTAACTTTTAATATGGAATGCTGCTGTTTTACTTTAGAGTCCGTTTAATAATGACATATCTGTCAGAGTTTAATTTTTTTTGTTTAGCTCAACTGCCACAAATATTTTTTTTAACCAACCAGAACTACTTCTTAAAAATTTTTAATTTTCAATTGGTTATATTACTTGAATTTTTTGCCAGTATTTTTTCTGTGAAATATTTGCCACAGCCCAAATCAACAAAATGAATATATTTACTGATTTTTTTTACACTTTTACCCTAACCAAAGTAAACACGTTTTGCATTTATCTAACCGTATTGTACTAGTTTTTATTTTTGTTGTTTAACTGACAGCACAAATACCTATAATCCCAAATATGGGAACATACCGACATTGGGACGTATTTAGCATATTCGGAATATAGAACGTTGTTTTTAGCATTCTGTCGGTTAGGTTGCTGTCCAACAATTTTAAAATCGCAACACCGGCCGCCGCAAAATGGTTGATATGACGTTTCGCTTATGTTACACTGTCTAATTTACATTTTTTGCTGCAAACAAGCCTTTTAAAATAAACATAAAATATAGGAAATATTAAAGAAAATTATAGCGGTAATATGGTAATATCATGAACATCTAGGTCATTTGGTTGGTCAGCGTCTGAAATGTTTATTTTTATATTTGAAGGCTATACCAAATATATTATGTAATTATATATTTATTTATTTACTTATTTAATTATTTATTTATCCAGTATATTTACAATTAAAATACTATTTATAAAAAATTAAATACCGAGTCTATTTTTGACGAAAAATATTGACTTTTGTTCACCTAAATAGTTTTTAAATTGTTTCATTTCTTCCTTTCTGACAAAACGTAATAGGAATGATTTTATAAAATTAGAAAGTACAGTTTTGTGATGCCACTCAGTATTACCTCTTTTCAGTGGCGGCTCCTCCATTGGGTCATTTGGTCAATGACCTCCCAATATTTTCGACTAATATTTCCGAACAAAAACATAATAATGATATAAATATTTTTTTTAATCTTTTAAATTTCCCTTTATTATTCTAAGCATATAAACTCGTTGACCGATTACTGGATTCCACAAACTTCGCGCAGCGATCTCCAGATCGGTGGTTTCGTTCGTTGGCAAAAATCCGGGCTGCCAGCCTTCATTGACCGTATTGTGTAAACGGAGCCGAGTCGAGTATTCCCGATCTAATTTACGATTGAGCGATTTTGGCTGCTTTCCGAAGCAGTGTAATCGCATGGTCTGGGTCAACAGCCGCGAAGAGAAAAATTACGCATTTTTCGATGTGTTTGTTTGTTATTCATTTATTTTTGAATTATCTTTCTTGTTTTTCTTTGGAGTAAACGTCTGTGTGAAATAAAATACCCAAAATTGAATCCTTCAGTCATGTTTTTTTTCTTAACTAAAAATCAGTTAAGCCATATGCATTTGAAATTTTAACTAATGGCCTCTTTTAGCAACAAACAATACAATACATTTTTACTTTTAACTTCTGTGAAGAAGTAGTGTTATTTCCTTTCCAAATGAGAGTAAAAGAGATACTTTCTAGATACTGCGTGCCATTCTATTTAAACAGGCCATTTTTAACCCAACCGCTGGATAGGGCCGTATTTAGGGGGTGGCGAGATGGGCGCCCGCCAAGGGCGCATCTATCTGGGGGCGAAAAATCGGCCATAATTTTTTTTTCATCATTTTGTCAGTGCCCTAGTCATATTATTATTTTTTTTTTTTTGACAAAATTAATCAAATAAATAAATTATCTTTTCTACATGTTTCATAGCAAAGATTTCAAATACTTTTTGTAAATACATGTAATATAATTTATTTTTTGTTTTGTTGAATAAGTTTTTAATCAAATATTTTGTTGCATATTATTTAATATATTAAAGTATAAATGTTGGTTTTAGTAGGCCTGTTATGACGGTATTTTGTAACTAGATTTTCTTGTTGAAAAATTTATTCTAAGTTTAATCATTCGAAATAAAGATGATAGTTAATTTACATTTCCTTCTTTCAGTCGATACTAACATTTGTTTTATGTAAATCATTTCTTTTTTAATAGTAGGCTAAATTTTCAATAAAGAAAATATAAATTTGACACAAACCCTCCCCACACCGTGGGGGGGAAAGTTAAGCCCGCCAACGCACCTCCCCCAGATACGGCCCAGCCGCTGGACGATGATTTTGTTTATGAATAATTTAATAATAGTTACATCAGATATATTTTTTTTAGGGAAAACTATTAGTGCTATAATTTTAAAGTAGTTCTGGCTCAATGCCGAGTGTTTGTACTATTTCGTGCAGAAATTGAAGTTGCTAGAGTAAATATTTTTGGAGATATGAATTTTAAAATTTTATAATACAAGTGTCAAAAATTTGATCGTACATTTTTGCTTACTTTGTAAATTTTATAAGAACTGCACAATCTATTAGACCATTTAATTGCCTTATGAAAGCTTTTATACAATTTTTATACGGCACTTATATATAAGACTGTCAAAATTTTGTTGTTTTTTTTCTAAAGTTTCTTCGATGTAAAAAAAATTCTCCCAAAAATTAAGCTCAATATTTCAAAAATTGAGCTGGCGCATAAGGAGGTCCCCTTTTTCATTTAAAATACATGGGAAAAAATTTTTTTCTTATTTTCAATATAACTATGTGTTTTTTTTCAAATTTTGGTTTTTCCTAAACTGAATAAAAATAAAGTTACAGAGCATAGAATAAGGGGAGATATTTTTAATGATGGAAAAATACGAATTTTATTTAACAGAACAATTCTTATTCTTTTTTTTCTCGACTTTAAATACAAGAATATCACTGTTTACATGCTAAACGTAAACCTCGTTAAAACCTTGTTTCATTGTAATTGAAAGTCAAAATAAAATAGAATAAAAATTGTATCCTTGTTGAAAAGTAAATTATTCGTATTATTTCACCATTAAAAATGTCTTCCCTTATTCTATGCTCTGTAACTTTATTCCAATTTAGTTTGGGGAAAAAACATGGGAGATCGATTTTTGGGAGTTTCATAATAACCATATATGCTATAGAAATTTATAAAAATGTGAAAATGACAGTTTTATTAATATGTAAAAAAATTGTTTAAATCGATTTTTTCTTGTTAACCTTTTTCTACTCGTCATGTGTTATCTAATTACTTATTAATCATTACTATGGCTGTTTTGTCACTCTTAAAAAACCGCTAAAACCATGGAAACGTAAAACAACATTAAAAGATGAGCGGAGTTTTTCATTCTAAATTTGTATTTAAATGAAAATATTTCGTAACGAATTAAATATAGGGATATGATATATCAGATAAAAAATATCTAGAATTTTATGTAGAAAACAAAAATTTAACAAAAAATATACGGAGTCATTTAAAAAAATTGACTTTGTCTTTGTACGGGCTTTTTGATACACCCTGTATACATAACGTTGTTTGCAAAATATAGAGCAGCAGCAAAAACCAAAATATTTTTGTATAAAACATGTTTTTTCAATTTAAATATTTAAAAGCAAAAATGGGGTCCATTTCACAAAACTTATCCTGAATATATATATATATATAATATATATATATATATATATATATATATATATATATATATATATATATATATATATATATATATTTTTTTTTACAAAGTTTCCTTAGAAACTTAAACTTTTACCGCAATATATACGGTCAAAAATTAGATAAAAAAGATAAATGTATTATTAACATGATGTAAAATATCTCCTTTTATCTTGTCTCCGCCTCTTTTTATTCTTTTAATTTTTTCCTTTTTCCAAAAAGGACGAAAAAGGAATACCGGCGTAAAAATTACACCATTATTCAATTTCATGTCGAATAATTTTCATAGAATTGTCTCGGGACGAAGAAAACTGCATTTTCAGCTAGTGAGATAAAGATAAAAGTTGAAGGATTGGTTTTCCAGGGCTCCGAATTTAAATGGAGGTTTGCAAGCGAAAAAAGGTCATAGTTTTTCATACAAGCGCTGTTTTTTGATCATGTTATTATTTTAATTTATAATTAAGGGTAGGTAAAACAATATTGTCTTTATAACTTACATTTTTTCTTGCAAGTTTAAAACAAATAACACTGAAAACAAACACATGTGTCCTCGGTAGTGGAAAGATCTCTGCTTGCTACGCAGGCGACTTGGATTCGATCCCCAGAAGGGGAGACATATCGCATATCCGCTTAGATAGTATCATAACGCAGAAAAGCAAAGTATCGCGAAAAATATGTTTGAAATAAGTTAAACACTATCGGCCGAGTGATGATCGCGTGGTTAAATTTAGCAATATTAAATTGTTAAAGTTAAAACGGTTTAAAATTTACAAAACGTCATTGTCAGTGTGTGTCAAAATCTGACTTTTGTTAAACATTCTAAATGTTTAAATTACTGAAACAACGGTTTAGAATGTTTAACAAATGTCAGATTTTGACTGGTTGCCTACTAAAAACATTGATACCTGACAATGACGTTTGAAACATCAAACCGTTTTAATTAACAATTGCTAAGTCCATTGCTAAATTTAACTCGGCCGAAAATATGTTAATATTCAAAAAACCATTAAAATGAGCAAAAAAGGTATTTGAGCAAAGGTTTCTAAAGCTCTACAAAATAGCATATTAGGTATTCTATTATTTTTTTTAGTTCTCACACTATAAGGATAAAAAACCGAAACGAAGTTATGACACTCTAAGAATAAAGATATGAAAAAGTTACGAAGTATTGTTTATTAAAAGTAATGCTGCATTTACAATGCAATTCGAACTCCAAGTTGAGTTGAAATTGGCTTGCTTGTCATATGGTGGCAGCACGTTAGCATTTACAATGGGAAAATTCGAAGTCCCTTCGGGCACTTCGAATTTTGCCAAGCTGCTTGCCAACGACAAGCAAAAATTTCAAACTGTACAAATTTGTAGGTTAGATTTTATTATTTTGGAGATTTCCTTCTAATGTCTATTCGTTGTTTAATATGAATTATTACGATAACTTGAGCGATGATGATATTGATACTGATCGGGTTTCCCGGGATTTTTTTTTCTGCAAATTTGAATAATGGCAAGCTGTACAGCAGCCGATCCCAATATTCCAATTTTTTTTATTAAACCTAATTCATGTTTTACAGAAAAAAAAGGACGAACAACTTAAAAATGAACGGTCACGTGACTGCCATTCCGAAATGGCATTGGGCTGCCCACAGCCATTTTGAAAAAGTAACAGACCCGCAAGGGTTCCGGAAAAAAATTGGGTAAAATATTTGAACCAGATTCAGTATTTCATGTTATAGAAATAGTGTTTTAATTGTAATTATGTTGGATAAGTAAATAAATAAATAAATAAATTGATTTAATCACGTTCTAAGATTTGGCCGCATATTTACAAGAGGGAAGCTTCAGTCATTTTGAGAAGCAAGTTAAATTTCCAAGAGCAAGTATTTAAAACGGAAACAATATTTGGCTCAAAATCTGAGTACAAATGGTATTTGGTAAGACAATTTTTCAAATGAACCAAAATAATAATTAATAAACAATATCTGTCAATCGCTAGTAAGGTAGCGATTGAAAGATATGTAAAAAATCGATTTTTTTATTCAGTGACTTGTTCCCTTCGTCCTTTTTATTTGATTCGATTTTTGACATTTCACAAAAGTTAAAACGCAAAAATCGTAATATAAATAAAAGTTTAAGTATAGAAAATATAAATAAAAGAGTGAAATTTCCATAAAAGTAATTACACACGACCACGAGGCACAAGTTGAGCAACTTGGTCAAGAGGCATAATTTCATAGATGTCATCAATATCTTCAATATTGTATTTAGTATCAATGCCTTCCCTACGGGAGTGCAATTCAACTTCTAAAGCAAGAAGTAGCCAACAAGCAATAATCGATGAATCGTCTTTTTGATACTTTTATTATTCGTGATCGTTATAATATACGTACTTTTTCGGAAATTATTTTTCTAGCGTAAAATTTGTACTGTACAAAAGCGTAAGAAATAAATATATATATATATATATATATATATATATATATATATATATATATATATATATATATATATATATATATATATATATATATATATATATATATATATATAAAACCTTTGTTTTGATGGTTTAAAATGCGTTACTATTTTTTTTCCAAATATTTCCATTTACAATAGTGGTGGCACTACCGCGTTGTCTAAAAAGTGCTGTAAAATGCAATAATTGCATGTTATAGTACTTGGACAACGTTGACGGAACTGGAATAAAATGTGTTAAACATCTAAAAACCCAGCACCTTCGAAAACCCAGCACCTTCCGTTTCCTAGCTCTAAGGCATCAAGCTTTCATGGGCTGTCATAAAGATAAAGAAAACCACTAAAAGTCCAAAATGGACCTAGCCAATCTATTTTGGCATATCATCTTGACTATTATAATATCAGCCAGGCATAAGATGACGTTAGATTTTAAATCCTGCCTTTAAGGTAATGCATTTTATCTTTAAGTAGTAGTCCTGCTTTTTATACTTTCTCTGCAATTGCTGCATCCCCTTTGACAAGACTCGAGTAATGATAAATTGCAGAAAAATCCTATTTTCCTTTTTCAGGCATATCAATATCGTTTAGGCTTAAGTATGTACCGGCATAGTAATTTTTTAAAATTCCTTAATCATATCTTATTGTTAGTTTATATAACCGGACTCATAATAAAATTAATTAAGATTTATTATTGTTAAGAGCTTTATCAGTTTTTTTAAATTAATTAATACGAATGATAGGTACAGATATTGTACAGGCTTATAAAAACCATTGTTTTTCCTCTTTTTCAGGAAAAATATGGGTAATATATCAAAACAATATTTATTATAAAAACTTCCATCTTCTGGAGTAGTAGTTAAATACATTTTTAGTATTATTGTTCCTTTTAATTCGTTGGGTATATAAAAACAACATTTATCATTATTTTCCATTGACCTGAGACCTGACCGAACAAAACGAGCAGCCAAAAGGACAATAAATATCATGAAGGAAAGAACTAAAGAAGAAACGCCCCAGTGACGTGATTTCTTTGTCCCTAGGGGTAAGAGATGTTTGTAAAAGTTTTTCTGGAACCAAACTTTTATTTGTTTGCTTTTAATCTTTTTCCTGTCGAAATGGTGTCATTGAAATTTAAAAATATCTAAATTGTTGGATTTTTAAGCCTGTGTGACACGATGACATTTTTAATAACATTTCTGTACGCAAAAATGCTCGCAGATTTAAGCTTAAAAATAACGGAAATTTCCCTGAATTGCTGCTTGTAACGATAATTTTTTTCCCTAAAGAATATTACACACGCGAGCCCATTGTCAAGTAATTTTTAAGGACTTGTATTTTTCTTTAAAAAAAATACTGTTTGCAGCACTGCTTACCTTATAATTAACCTTACCTTCGAGCATATACCTATGGAGGCAACCTTGCCGCTTGGCCGTGCAAACAAGCGTGCAAGTGCTACCCCCATTACCGCTTTTCATAAATTTAATGGTTTTTGGACGGTTTTCTTTTATTGTTTTATCTTTGATTTTATTTACTAAGAAATTTGAAAAAGATAGCCTGAAAAGACTTGGAAAAACGAAGCCACTGTGCACAGGTGCAAAAATGGGCACCCTACAGCAGTCAACTTTAACCAGTTACTTTTTAAAAGCTTAGAAATTAAATGCGACATTCTTAAAAAAAGCGTACGTAAACCGTACAAACTTTGATTTTCTTTTTGTAGAAAAGTCTTGGAGTAATTCAATTTCTTTATAAGCAAAGTAAATGAACCATTTTCCGAAAAAAAATCCCTATTCCTACCAAATTAACCGATTTTAAAAATTCCAACTCTATTTGAAAGCTTAGGTACTCTGGTATGCATTAAAAAGCAGCTCTTTATTTGGACTACTTTTCCAAAAAGTAGAAAATTAAAAACAAATGATGAAATTTAAATTAAGAAATTATTGTGCAAAAACTACTTTATCGATTGGTCTTAAATTTTTAACACATTAAAACCTTTCTTACTTGAATATAAAGTAGTACAGGAAAGGAGGTATTTTGTTTTGTAAAATGTAGCAGTAATTTTGGGCAAATCAGATCAACTTATTTTTTTAATTTGTTAAGAAAAGTGTCAAATATGGAATTAAACAAGTTTGGTTTCTGGGATTTAATCCAAAACGCTTTAAAAATTGGCCAAATTATTTTTTTGGCAAAAAAAATTGAATATCTTGGGCGATATTAAATGAATTTTCATGAAAATAGGTATTGGGTCACTGATTACGATTTTAATGTCAGAAATGTCTGAAACACCCTTAAAACAGTAAACACTACTCTTTTTAGGTTTTTTTTTAAATATTTTTTTAAATAATTAAGAAAAATGTTTTATTTATATTTGAGATATAAGGGCTTATAATACTAGGTTAAAACTACCCCCATAATAAGAAATAATACAAAAAACATGACCTTAGATTATTCTTTTTGTTTTTTAATTAATTTTTTGAAAATATTTCATCGTATTTTGACTTTTATGATATTCATTCCCCTTCCCCTCCCCCAGGGGATGAAAAGTACCCCTAAATTTAAAAAAATTAAAAAAAAAACCTGATTAATTTTTCTTGTTGTAACTTTTCGTTTTAGAACCGACAAACTAACAATATTTTCAGTAAAAAGAAAATATTAACACCCCCTTATCTTTGGGAAAACTACCCCTAAATTAAATAAAAAAGAAAACAGTTTTTTTAATTGCGAAAAAAAAGTAGAATTTTTGGCCGTAACTTTTTTTTGGCTAATAACAACAAGATGTACCGGGTGTTCGACTAAGAGAGGTAGTCGGCTATATCTCAGAAACTACTGATAGTATAACTTTCGGGAAAACATTTTTTAGATAAAAGTGACCAAGAGAATTGTGGAAATTATTAGTCTGTGGATGGCCGTGGGGCGTGGTAATGTCAAACATAAATATATACATTTTCAAATAAAAGTGTATCAATAAGTGGTACTATTTAATCTTTAATGTTTTCAAACAAGGAAGTTAGTGAAATTTTAAGTTCTAAAATAAAGTGGTGGGGAAGGTTAAGTTTAATTTAGAAAAGTGCTAATAATTTCGGTTGTTTAACCGATTAATGAATTGTTCTCGTTTAGAAGAGCGTTTTAAGCATTATTTTCAGGTGTATAACCTATTGCTACACTCATCTCACAACGCCGCTAGAGGGCGTCAAGGTAAAAACTAACATATTTTACGAAATTTTTGAAAAATTTAAATACAATGATATATACCTTTTTACATATTTACATAGAGAAAAATCCCAACAAAATGGAAAACCGCAATTAAATATCTCTTTCAAACCGAATATATAAGCAAAATATAAATATGACATAGAAACGTAACGATTTACGACACAATTTTCTACTAGGCCGATTTCTTTAGGTAAAATTAAATTTATAAACTTTTTACAAAATCTAAAGACATACTACATAATTTTACCTTTTTTAACCCATTTAACGATATTAGACACATTAGATAATTACCAAACTCTAACTGTAATAATCCTTCGAGCTTGACCTTTTCAAGTTAGCTTTGAAAAAAAAGGATGCTGAATAAAATCAACAATTTTTATTTCAAAATATTATTTTTAGTGTTGTGCTATTGTGTTCTTTAAAAATGCCTTTGTTGCTTGAAGAAGTAGTTGATATTATTGCTATTTATTTTGAGTGTCTGCAAAATGCCACAATAGCTGCAAGACTGTATGCATTGAGATATCCTCAGAGACGCCGGTACGGCAGTACTGGCAGCAGAATGTTCACTTGTTTAGCAAACGCTTTCGTACCACAGGAAGTGTTCTGTTGTGTCATTAACGTTTTAGCTTATGAAGAGTTTAATCCTCAAGCAACAAAGGCATTTTTAAAGAACGCAATAGCACAACACTAAAAATAATATTTTGGAATAAAAATTGTTGGATTTTTGACATTTCAGCATCCTTTTGTTTTCAAAGCTAACTTGATAAGGAAGACGCTCGATGGATTATTAGTTATAGGTTGGTAATTAATTATCTAATGTTGTTTAATATCGTTAAATGTAAAAATCATGCAGCATGTCAGTAGATTTTGTAAAAATTTATAAATTTAATTTTTACCTAAAGAAATCGGCCTAGTAGAAAACATTGTGTCGTTAAATGCGTTACGTTTCTATGTCGTATTTATATTTTTGCTAATATATTCGGTTTGAAAAGAGATAGGTAATTGCGGTTTTCGCGTTTTGTTGGGATTTTTTTTCTCTATCTAAATATGTAAAAAGGTATATATCATTGTATTTAAATGTTTCAAAAAAAATCGTAAAATATGTTAGTTTTTACCTTGACGCCCTCTAGCGGCGTTTGTGAGATGAGTGTAGCAATAGGTTATACACCTGAAAATAATGCTTAAAATGCTCTTCTAAACGAGACCAAGTTCACTAAATTCGGTTAAAGCAAGCCGGAGTTATTAGCACTTTTCTAAATTAAACTTTAACCTTCCCCTACCACTTTATTTTAGAACTGACAAAAATTACACCTGAAGCTTTTTTGTTTAGAAAACATTAAAGATTAAAAAAGTACCACTTATTGGTACACTTTATTTGATATTTTTTTGAGAAATGTATATTTTTATGTTTTGACGTTACCCTTACGCCCCCTAGCGGTCATCCCACAGACTTGAAAATAATTTCCAGCAATTTCCCTTGGTCGCTTTAATCTAAAAAAAATTTTCACGAAATTTATACTATTAGTAGTTTCTGAGATATAGCCGACTACCTCTCTTAGTGGAACACCTGGTACAATGAACCATTTTAAAGCTAAGGTTATCCCCGAAATGTCAGGTGATGGCAAATTTCAGTTGGATTGCCATTTTTTTTTAAATTTCACCCGAAAAAAAATATTGACCGTTGCAAACATAAAATATGCACTTTTAAACGGGCAAATCTCCTCTTTAAAACTCTAAATAAAGGCTACAAAGTTTGGCTGTTTAAAATAAATACTTTTCACGCTACTGACTAAAAACTGAAAATGTTTTACAAAACAAGATTTGACCCACAGTTATCAGTACAAAACATAAAAAGTAATTATCCGAAAGGGCTAAAACTGACTGGACATATTAAGGGACATGTTTTCTACTTTTCACTAAAGGATTATTTTTTTCAGGCAACACAGTCCAGATGGCACTAAAAAATTGGCACGAAAAAAATTTGAAAAAAGTTTATTTTGCCCATAACTTTTTGTCTGCTTATTTTAAACGGTGGTGGTTGGTCTTAAAATTTTCCCAATTTTGTCTTTTTGCAAAATAATAGTAATTATTTTTTGTGGACGTAATATTTTTCCAGATGTTTACGCCAGAACGGTCCGGTCTCTTCATTTCTCGTTAAGCAACTATTTTTGCCGGGCCATATCTCCTTTCATACTCATTCTACAAAAAAAATCGTTTTATTGTCAACTAAAATACTTCATATTAGTAATATCTAATTTTTTTTGTAATACTACCACATTTTCGGTTGCCTGCTTTTTGCCCGAAATTTGCGTTTCGTGATTTTACCTCCTTTACTGTATTGAAGAGTGTATTTCTAAATAAAAGGGTCCAAAAAAACTTCCCAACCAATCATATTTTAATAATACGTTATTGTTTGGGATTACTGGGCTGAAGAGTTTCTAGAGAATGGGACCACTTCTCGGTCTTGGTACCGGGGTATAGCGAACTAAGTGTGCTCAGTCCTATTGACCAGTATGAAATATATAATACAAAACATAAATCCGCACAACTGGTATTTAGACAATACTCTAACCAATCATATTTTTAAAAAAATTGTCAAATTATAGACTTAAAAAGTACAAGAAGTGCAGTGTTTTTTTTGGAAAAAAAATTACATTCCGTTATTTGTCGCCTTAAGTCACACGTTTTCGCCAGGAGGGAATAAACATTTTTGCAGATCCTGCCTGGACTATTATTAGCGGCAAACCTTCGCAGAACAAAGAATCATTTAACGGTGTGTGCGTTACCCACGAAAACAATCTTAATTAACACAAGCCTATTATATTTAAAGCCACAGCGGCTTCGAAAAAGCTCGGCTTCCCCTTTTTAGCCAGAAAGTATTTACCCCTTTATAATTTATATACACGGTATATATTTCAAATCAAACCCTCTTTGAAATATTGTTCCCATATCGGGAAAATGGCTTTTACAGATATTTTTACGGTTTCTGCTTTGAGAAATTAGCGAAATATTATTCGTTCCCTAGCGGCTTTTAGTGGAGTAACGAAGTAAAGCATCCCTTCACTGTCTAGGGGGTAAGGCTCCGAACTTTCCACTTTGTTTGTTTTTTCATCCCCAGAGTGCCTAGGCTGTTGAACGTTTCGCCTGTATGTTACCTACTACACTTAAGAGTCCATTCGCGCCGCGAAAATGGGATCCAATTTGGGGTTCGGAGCATAATGTTTTTGTTAAAAACGGTATAAGTTATTGATAATTTTGAAAAACTATATGAAAGCCAACACTTAAATCTAGGATTCTGCTGTAAAAGTTTTTTAAATTTGGATTTAGTTTTTAATATTTTCTTGAGTGAAAGTCACCCTTAAATCGGTTATGTTTAGATACTATTTTCTCTTAACTCGACTCATATTTCAAAAATCCGTTACAGCAGAGGCATAGATTATTTCCTTACCTTTAAAATGGTGTATAATTTATGTCATTTAAGTGAAAAATAGTTACCGAAAAACGTTATCTCCTGTAGGCTTGCAATCGGAAACAACATCTTATCGATACACCGAATTTGAAAGAACCTAAATAAAATATAATATTTTTAAAGTGGCTTACGAAAATTGTGGTATTGGGAGTTTGTTAGTCTCCGCCCACCGTCTCCGCGTCCTTTTGCCCGACCCCTAAGGTGTAGCGTAAATGCACTCTTAAGACACCCAATATATATGTTAAGTCTTCGTGGATTGTCCCGAAATGAAAAAATCAAAGCATTTTGCTTAAGTTTAAATTATGGCTTATTTTCTAAAATAAATATTAAATTATTTAAAACAATATTACTTTTCCACGCCTATAAAAAAGGTCGAAAAAGCAAGAACAATACATTAGATATAATGTAGGAAAATATATGCCGTGCCACTCCGTTGGGATTGTAAGAAACAGCCTCTTAGTGGCGTCATTTCATACTCTCTTGAGTCTCTGCGGGCGCTTTTTGAACACGCTTTTTCAGCTCGCTATCTTACTTTAACTTGTCCCAGTTACGTCGAAAATAAAAAATTACTTTGGAATCTGGTTTGAACTAAGCATTTTAAATCAGAATAATTAACTTTTAAAAAGTACGATATTTAAATTAGAGGGCATTCGTTAGTTGCACCCGACTAAAAAAAGGAATTTATCGCTTTGAAATTATTCTTCGGTTGCACCATGGATATGCTATTGGAAAAGTTCAGAATAGAACACCGTTGGTTTTGATTTGGTTATAAATAGGATTATGATTAGGGCTGTGCTGATACCGATATTTTAGTAGCGGATATCGGCCAATACTTACAAATTTCCGAGACTCACCGATACCTCGGATACTTTTCTTTTTGGTGTTAAATCGGTCGGGAATCATCGTCGTTCGACACTTGTTATTGTTTTCTTTACCGCCCTTTTTCTTTTTTAAGATAAATATTTTGTGATGTCTATATGCGCTTGCAAATAAAGGAATGCTCCATACAGCTAGTAGTCCAGTAACTGAAGACCATGCAGAAAGTACCCAAAGCTGTAAATAAATCTGCACAGTTTTGATTTGTGTCGCAATTCTTAGGTCTTCTGGGAACCCGCTGAAAATGGCCCCCCAATGTTCCAAAAATGGGTTTCCCGCAAATATCTGCCAAAACATGCGAGTTAGAATTTTTGTTCAGCCAAAAACGAAGATCACCTCGAAATCTACAAAAATGGTCCCCACCATTTTTTTCGCAACACAAATATTTTTCGCAAAAACGTCCGTCGAAAAATCCATAACATTCCACACTGGATAGATGTATTAGTAGGCTAAAAAATGCAGATAGGCAAAACAATTTTTTATCAAGAAGCAGGAAAGATGGTGAAGGAAATTTTCTGGGATCATTGAACACTTGCTAAGATCTTATTATAAAAAAAATGTTAATAACAAACCAGTTTTTCAAACAATTTCAATAAATTAATGAGATACTCTCAAATTAATGGAAAAAACTTTGACCTTTTTTTTAATATTCTAAAAAAATCAGAATGGACTTAATCTGATATGCATTGATAGGTAAGGGTTTTCCCATTCCGATGAACTTTCAATGATTAAAAAATGTACATATTGCCCAAGTAATGGAACACTTCGTCCGCCCGTTTATAAGTGAATGGGGGGACTTTTGGGTCCCGTTATCCCGAAAACTATCGATTTTTTGAAAAAAATATAAAGACCATTTTTGTAGATTATAAGGCGATCTTCATTTTTTGTCTAAAAAAAATTCTCCAATTCGCATATTTTGGCAGATATTTGCGGGAAACCTATTTTTCGGGCCTTGAGGGGACAATTCTCAGCCCTTTCCCACCTGTTAATGTTGATAAACTTTTTTTCGCTCGAAAGCATCCCCAAAGACCTAAGAATCGCGCCGCAAGGAACACTGTGCAGATTTTTTTACAGCTTTGTCCCTTTATTTACTGGACTATTAACAGAAGTTGCAAAATGATATTTGGAGTTTTAGTTAATATCGCTTTATTCGTTTAACTCTGGTTTAAATCGAGGTTTACTTTTGTATGTACTGCTGTAACGCGATGCGAAAGTATTGTAATAATTTGGATTTTTTAGGTTAGGGCCTACGGATGTTGCGTATAAAAGCTAAAGAAATGTTTTACGGAGTCTTGGCGAAGGTTTTACAAAGACAACGATTATTTCTCGGTATTTTAAAAATAAAGTAATTAAAAATAGTTTAATGTTTTTTTGCCAGTCTTTGTTTAAATATCTGCTTTGCTTTGTTTCAATATAATCGCCTTGTTTATTTCTTTCCGTCAACAGAGACTCCATACATGTTCTTAAATTTTCAAAACTCAGCATCCTAAGCTGTTAAATATTAGTTGCACGCCTTTGTTTAAAGCGTGATCCAAAATAGGAAATATGGCACTTAATGTAGATGTGGGTCGCCTGTGCCCGTCGCCGTGATTTAAGTTTTAAACTGCATTAATGTTAAGAGCAGACGTAATCCTCCATTTCAATATTGTTCTTAATGTAGGAAAGCTTTGTGAAAGATAAATTCTGAGTTTTGGCTTTTAGCTCCGGATTTAATTGTGGCTTTATAATGGGACTGTGTGCATTTTGTTTTCTTTGGGTTTTTATAAATGCATGGTATATTTTATCTATAACCATTTAGTTATGCCGTTTCTACAAAACTATTTTTCTAGTATTTGAAATAATTTATGATACTTATAAACACAACTAGTGCTGTTATTAATCTATAACACAATTTGTTTTCGTAATAATAAAAACAACCACAAATACCTAAAAATATATTTATTTCTGATAAAATCTTACTACTATATACTATAAATATTAATTACATATTTTTTACATTTCTTTAAACCAATCCCTGCTGCTGCTACTCATGATGATGATAGTGCATATCTAAGTCTAATGGATTGGGCTGTTTAGCGGTTTGGCTCGCACTCGGACTGGCGTACTACTTTTTCTTTACTTTTTTTTGGGGCGCTGATTACGAATCTGAAAAAATATTTTTTCGGCGACGTTTCGTTTTGAAGATATTCATCATCAAAGTGGAAAATCAAACCAACCTTATTTACACTATTCCTTCTTCTTTTTGCACAGAATTCTTGATTTTTACACAAGATTGGCACACAATATTTCACAAACACCTTTTAAAAACTTATGTTTATATTTATTTTATACCTTCTTTACATTTAATTGCAAATCTCCACTTTTACACGACCCAACGTGGCTGCAACCACTACGGGTTTTATAAACAAATATGGCTGCTGCCTTTGAACTTAAAAATTCGCAATTTAATGGAAAAAGGTGTAAAATAAATAAAAATACAAGGTTTTTAAAGGTGTTTATAAAATATTGTGTACCACTTTAGTGTAAAAATCAAGAATTGTGTACAAAATAAGGGGAAATATAGTGAAAATAAGGTTAGTTTGATTTGAAAATATTTTTTCAGATTCGTAATCAGCACCCCAAAAAAACCCCGTATACTAAATTTGGTCAAAATCAGAGAGCAGGTAACTTTCAAGACAATTACCTTTTTCATATTTTATTCGCGACTTTTTCGGCAATAATGGTTCTGTGGTTCGTACTGCGGTAACTTTGACAACTAAAAGGAGACTTTCAAAATTACGGATCGTGATTAAAAAAAAAATCTGTCGGAAAAGTACTTCCGTTTACTTGACAGGACAAACTGACTTTTAAGAGAAAAAATGCCTACTTGATAAACAACGTTTATAACCATGATTTTAAACACGTTATAATTAAAAAATGTGACAGATGTGGTAGTCAAAAGGTGTTAATTATAATTAAAAAATGTGACAGATGTGGTAGTCAAAAGGTGTTAAAGGTACGTAGGCCTCACCAATTAATATTGTCCATTAAAAAAAACCCTGAATACTCTGGATACTCTGTATATCTTGTTCTCGTACATTTAATTTAATATTTAGACCAAGTCTTACCTGTTTTTGGTTCGATGTACGAGGTAGCAGTTATGTTTTTGCCTAATATTGTTAATTAAACAAAATGTAAAAAATCAAAAGAAGGGCATCTTTTTCTGTTTTTATTGCTGCATAGAAAAATCGTAGCAAGATAAATTTTTCTTATTTAAATTTTTAAGAATTTAGGACTAATTAGCATTCACAAAATGTATTACGCTTGTTACAAAACAGCAATAAACAAAAAAAAAGTAAAACACAACGTAGTTTTTTGCACGATTTTTTGGAACTTTTAGATTTCCCCGAGGAGCTTAATATTTGACCAGAAAGAACAAATTGTAATAAAACTTGCCAATTTTCTTCAAATCCCTTTAATAATTTTTGCACATCTATTTTACAATCCAATTTGGTTTGAAAAAAGGGACAATTTCGCTAATTGGTTAGAGTTACTTGATTTTCTTTTCACATGTGCTAAAAATATCAAGCCTTCAACCTTTTTTTTTGAAAATATAAATCGGTTGATATGGGCGCTCCCTCAATTATTTAAGATAATAAACAATTTTTTTGGTTATAAACAAATTAACTATTTCTGCAAATTTTCAATAAAAATATTTACTGAAAATATGGTTCAAAAGTAATTGACTCTTCTTTACTCGTATGTTAAATTGTCAATAGGTCAGTTGGTTTTCATTTTAAAATCTACACATGAACAAAAGTAAATATCAACTTTTTGCACAAGGTTTGTATGAAGTTATTTTTTATTTTTATTTATATTGTACTAAAAAATAATTTAAGAGCAAAAAACATTTTTAATAACTGCTTAAAACAAAAAAAGTTGTTTTAAGTAATGAAAAAAATGTTGTTGCTAACTTTAAACAATTACTGAGGGAGGAGGGAGCAAATTATCAGATTTTATTTAAAAAAAAAAAGTTTAAAAGCTAAAAATCTCCAGGATATGTAAAAAATCTAAATGTGTAAGTCAAATAGTCTGAAAATATAAAATTGGCTATTTTTTCAAACGAGATGAAAATTTATTGTAAAAAAAATTATTAACCCGATTTTAAACAAGTTTGGCAAGATACTTTACTAGGATAACGTTTTTTCTGGCTGAATATTGATATACTCAGGTACTTAGAGAACAATTCTCGAAAGAAACAAAATATCGTGCAAAAAACTAGTACATCGTCATCAGTAATATGGAGTTTCTCCCGTAAAACATGTTTATTTAGTATTGTTAATTATGTACCCGCGCAGGCTGACAACCTATTGGATACCGGGGGTAGCAACAAGGGGTGAAAGTGCAAAATTTTTGGGGAAAAAATCGTCATCAAAAATATGCTTCAAAATTTTTCCAGGTGAAGGTCTTAACCGCCTTAGCTGAAATCCCAATGGGCTGACAGCTAGGTGGATACAAAAGGGGTGGCGGATAAGGGTAAAGAGGGTAAAAATTAGGCAATCAATTTTCATCGATAATCTGTCAGCCATTTTGACCACTTAAAGTTGAACCCCTAAGGTGTCTAAGTCCAAAAGAGCTGACAGTGGATACCGAGGGCAGTAAAACGGTGTCAAATTATCCCGAGCGCTTACTTTATACAGGGTGTTTTTGAATGTCAATATTTAGGGGGCAGTTTTTGGGTCCATTTTAAGAAAAAAACTTCATATGAACGTATGTCCTAAACGTTCTAAGTTTTAAGATACAGGGTGCTAAAGTTTTGAAAAATAAATCATTTATTAGTATTATCAGTAATACCACTTTAGATATTTCAATAAAATTTGGCATATATTTACTATGTATCAAGAAGCATTTTTTAGTGTACCACATTTTTTTATTTTCACCAGTGGCGTTCGTAAGGAATTTCACCTGCTTATTTCGGCAAATATTGATGGTACGTCACTGATTTCTCTTAAAATAACAAATATTTTTAAAATCCCTAATCATTTATAAGCAAAGTTGATCACATGTTTTGTTTAATCCCAAGCACGGTTTTCGTTCAAAAATATTAAAACCATTTCTCTGCATGATCATAATAATATCGGTAAACAATATCATCATGCAGAGAAAAATCTAGATTTAATTTTTCTAGGTGAAAACCGTGCGTCGGACTAAAAAAATTATGAGCAGATTTGATCTGTTGATTTTTTTTAGACCGACGCCGACGCACGGTTATCACCTAAAAAAATTAAATCTAGATATTTCTCTGCATGGTGATAGTGTTGTACACTAAAAAATGCCTCTTGATACATAATAATTTTATGCCAAATTTAATTAAAATATCTAAAGTAATAATAATAAATGATTTTTTTTAAATTTTACCACCCTGTATCTCAAAACGTAGAACGTTTAGGGCATACGTTCATATAAAGTTTTTTTCTTAAAATTGACCCAAAAATTGCCCTCTTAAATATTGACATTTAATTAAAAAACACCCTGTATAAAGTAAGCGCCCGGAATAATTTAACCCTCGGTATCCACCTGTCAGCCCTTTTGGATATAGACACCTTAGGGGTTCAACTTTAAGTGGTCAAAACGGCAATACTATCGATGACGATTTTTTCCTTAATTTTTAACCTCTTTGCCCTTATCCGCCACCTTTTGTATCCACCTTGCTGTCAGCCCCTTGGGATTTCAGCTAAGGGGGTTAAGGCCCTCACCTAGGAAAATTTTGAAGCATATTTTCGATGACGATTTTTACCCCAAAAATTTTGCACTTTCACCCCTTGTTGCTACTCCCTGTTTCCAATAGGTTGTCAGCCTGGGTGAGAACATAATTAACAATACTAAATGAACATCTTTTACGGGGGAAACTTCAAATTAATGATGACGATTTTTCGGCTTCGGCTCTCCGTCTATAGGTTTTTAACCCTTTTTTGTGTATTGCTATTTGGAAATAAACGTAATATATTTTGCGATCAAACATGGAGGTCCTCAAAGAAATCCAAAGAACCCTAAAAATCCTGCCAAAATCTATGTTTTGTTTTAACCAAATAAGGTTAGATCTAATTTGTTTGATAACTTTTGTTTAACACGTACTTTACCTATATAAATTGCATCTCCAGTTGATATTGTCTTCCTTATGAAACTCTGGTTACCCTCTGTGTTTTGTTCTGTGTAAATTTAATTCAATATTTGCTTCATATATCTTTTGTTTAACACGTGGTATATGGATACAAAGGAGAAAATAAGTCACGTTATGCAGATGTGGGTCGACTATAATGTACAATAAGCCGTTATCGCCTTGTTTTGTGTTTGAAAAGTGCATTAGTGCTGAGTGTGGATTATAAGACGCTTTTGCAAATTCGCTTTCACAAAAGCTTTGTAAAAGATAACTTCGGAGTTTTATCTTTTACCGTCTTGTCAAGATGGAACTTTGAATAAAGAATTATAAATTAAAAGGATTTCTTTTAAAAAACAATCTTAATTTAAATGTAGAAGTTAATTTGTGTGTGGAGAACTAGATATTTTTATATTTAGTAACTTAAAAGATTCGTATTTAGGCTTAATTATTAAGTACCTCTTAACCGGATATCTGGTTTTTAAATGTTTCACTATTTTTTTTAGTTTCGCCAACGATGGGTGGAAGTTATTATTACAAATATGCCCCCTTAGCCCATGTTTAAAAGGGTTCCAATTTTAAGAGATAGCGTCTTTTGCCATTAGACTAGATGCCAATCTAATAAAAAATTTACTCCAAGTTTAACTGTTTTATCGCAGTATCAAAACCGTTTACCCTGGCTTTCAATTATTTAAAGTGCTATACTTGCTTAGTAACATTGATTATGGGCTGGTGACCAATGGCAGAATTAACCATTTTCCTTTTTTAAGCCTTCAAATCTTTTAGTTTCATATAAGTAAACCGAAAACACGAAGGTTTGTTGCAGCCTAAGCACTAAGTACCGTGGGTACCAGATTTTTTAAATGCTTAACCCATTTTTCCTCAATTCCGTGAATATTGTACGCCTGACAAGTAGAGATACTGACCAGTAGGCTACTAAAGGTGCATCTTTCGTATCTCCTACGACACGGGCAATTTTCCGGAGAGCTGGAAAGCTGCACGTGTGCAACCTGTTCCCAAAAAAGGATGCAAGACTCTCCCTTCTAAACATAGACCTATATCCCTTCTTTCTGTTGTCATGAAAATATGCATTAATTCCCAAATCTTAAAGTCTCTGGAAAAACAAGATCTTACATAATAGACAGTATGGATTCTGTCACAGAAGATCCACAGCTGAGCTTCTTTTTTTGTCTCACACAACTGGAACAAGTCCCTTGAATTTTTTGGTGACTCCCAGATCATTGCTCTTGACATATCCAAAGCTTTCGATCAGGTCTGGCATAATGGGCTTCTTAACAAACTTCTCTTCTAATCGACGTATATTGGTTATTGTAGATGGTCATTCTTCCAGCGTCTACCATATTAATGATGGGGTGCCCCAGGGCCCAGTGCTGGCATCCACTCTGTTGCTTCTACACATTAACGATCTTCTTTCTTCCAAAATCAATCCCATTCATAGTTTTGTTGACGATAGTACCCTGCATTCTAACATTCAATTTTTCAAGCCAGTCAATAAGCCTGATTTGGAAACCAAGCGTAGATCAATGCGGATGTCTCTCTCACAAGACCTCAAACTTATCATGGATTGGGGCGCCAAAAGCCTTGTTAATTTAATTCAAAACACAGTCCTGTGCGCTGTCGCGAAAAAAGTCTGCCAGTACTCATCCAGTTACATATGAGCGGCCAAGTTCTGCAGAGAAAGGAGTCGTTTAATCTTTTCGGCATTACTTTTGGGAATAGCCTCAACTGGCACAAACACATTACATCAATAGCCTCATCAGCTTCAAAAAACCTTGGATGTCTCTTTCGAGCCAGAAAGTATTTCTCCTCTTTTAATCTGTTTACTCTGTATGTATCTCAAATCAGACCCTTTTTAGAATATTGTTTTCATGCCAGGGGAATGGCGTCTCCTACAACACTTAGCATTTTGGGCTTCCTTCAAAGAAGAGCTATTTGTCTTATTAATGATCTCACGCTTCAGAAGAGGCTTCCTCCTCTTGCCCACCATCGAGCTGTGAGGGATTTGTCGCTTTTCTATAGGTATTTTCACGGCTTCTGCTCAGAGGAGTTGGCTAGTACAATTACTCCTCTGGCATCTCCCAACAGAGCAACACGTACTGCAACTTTTATGCATCCTTTTACAGTTCAACTAGAGAGGCCTCGAACTTCCCGCTTTATTCGTTCCTTTATTCTCAGATTGTCCAGACTATCTCCAAATATTTAGGATTCGTGTCCCTCTCACCACACTTAAGCCACCCACGGAACGTTAGTACTTAGGCCTCAGCCTTCGTGGACTGTCCAAAGATAAAAAAGTCTGTGGATAGGTCTTTGTTGGTTATTAACTGTGCGGTTAATTTTCAGTATAATAGTTCTAGACCCATTCTAACATCATTAATATTTATTCCGTTAATGATGAGCAAATTTAGAGTAATTCGTAGCATGTATGACTCGAATAAAAGTCATCAAAGCATGGCTTATTAGGCCTATAAGTCTATAAGTCATCACACGCTCTAGGAGACGTCTTGAGACGTCTTTTTGATAATGCTTAAAAATATTTACAAAAAATTACTTAATTAATAGTCACTATACTGGATTTTTTCCTAAATTATAAATTCGATTAAAAAGATACGCAAAACAAGAGCTTTTTTCGTTGTTATTCCTTTTAGGGACTTAGGATTCCTGAACTTGATAGTTTCTCCATGTACTACACAGATATTCTGCTGGCTCCAAAATCAGTTTTTTATTATGATTTAAAGATGGTATCAGTGCGATTTTTAAATCATAAGGCTGACGGAAAAAAAAAACATATTTTTTGTTATATAAGAAAGTAAAGATCTGAAGAAATATTAGTGTAATTATTTTTTTAAAAAGTGAAGAAAAAAATTAAGTATCATTACCATATTTTTCTGTATTGAACCATTTCCGAATACACAAGTCTGTTAGCTAATACTGCACTTTTTAAAATTTATTACCTCATTTTTAAAATTTCTTGTGGTAAAGTTTTGTGTAATTTACAAATACTTGCGAATTTTAAGTGTATTTTTTTTAATACTATATAAACTGAAATAGTTTTAACTTTTTTAACTTAACCTTTATCTTTTAGTCTACGTATCGAAATTTTATTATATTACTGTGACTTTGAAACTAGAAACGTGATACCTACCCGTGTTTAAACATTGGACTTCACGGATAAATTTCATTTTGTGTAGTTAACTGGAACTAACTTTTTAGTGATGTAATTACTTATTTAATCGGTTCATAAAAGATCGTTCCAACGATAACGTGCTAGGACCAAAACGAAGGACGTCAGATGATTTAATTACATCTGTGTAATGATTGAAAATGTTTCCTATAGTGGGTAATATTTACTTAGAAGAATTTTATACAGTAACAGTACAACTTAAAATAAATTTAATAAATTAAAAACAAGTTATTTTAAAAGAATTTTTAGAGCGCATATAAAGTTATATATAACATAAAAAATTTTCTTCCTTGTCGTTTGCGAGATATTAAATAACCAAATTTTACTTAAAAAATTAATTTGTATTTTATTCCCTGTCATGCATGTTTTTGATTCTTCGCAAGCAGCTCCCAATTTGTGACTTAATTCGAAGTGTATGTCTGTATGAATCCTTATTATATATTGTAAATGGTTTTAAGGTTTAATAATTCGTGTATACGAATTTTTATCGTATAGATTTTTATACAGATACTAATTAAAAAATTAATTGGTTATAAAAACTTAAATATATTACGTTAAATGTAGTGGCTGTATGCATTCCTGTGCAAAGCCAACCAAAGCAAAAAAAAATATTCCCATTGGTAATGTTTTTTCAATACATGTTAAAAATTTGGGGTAAGCGATTTTCGACCCTCGTAATCGATCGACCACGAAGTGTCGTTACACAAGCCTTTAGCCATCAATAAATCAGTTGCACATCGAACGCCGAAGTTGCGCGCGGCTTGCGCCACTTTCATGTCGCGGTCTGGCGACTTTTGCAACGATACTCCGAGGTGTCATTATTTTTATGCTCGTTTATGTTAACGACTATAAACTATACAGGATGGCTTAGTTTGCCGAATCTGTCTGCCAAGGTCAAACTCGTTGTGACGTCACCACCGATGCTGGCTAGTGCTGGAACATTGACAACAACCATCAATATTTGTGATATCTAACATCGATGAACATAGCATCGGTGGTGACGTCACAGCCGCTCTCCGCTACCCCTAAATTTTCCAACGTACGTTAAATGGAACTAAGCCAATCAGACAATGCACGTATTTAAAAGACCTACATGCTATTATAGCAATATATTTTACAGGGTGTCCTAAAATTTACATTTTTACCGATGCTAAACAATGATTAAAACTCATTTTTTTAACTATTCGAATTCTACATGAATATGGATATGCATGTCTATTAAATTGACTTTGAAAAAGCCTTCGATAAGGTAAGACACGACAAATTAGACAAAATTCTTAAAACAAAAAACATCCAAAACATAGACTTAAGAATAATAGCAAATCTATACTTGAATCAACGAGCTTAAATGAAAGCTCAGAAATTGAAATCAGGAGAGGAGTGACACAGGGATGTGTTATGTCCCCCCTGCTTTTCAATGTAAGTATACAGTGAAGCGATTTTGAAGAGTGCCTGAATGTCTGAAAGTAAAGGAATAATAATAAACAGAAAAATCATTAACAATATTAGATTTGCGGATGACTCAGTAATTATGGCAAGCTCCGCTGAAGAACTTAACCAGTACATTTTGTGAATAGTATGGATTAAACGTGAACATAAAAAAACATGAATTCGAATAGACCAATAATTTACAAAATGTCCATACATCTTTTTACACCCATCTGCCACCGTTTTTAAATACAAGCAAATTTTAATTTTTTAAGCATTTAATCCTTATTAGTTAAACAAAATAAACAATTTTTAACTTATATGTCAAATAGTTGTCAGGACAATTTAAAATAAAAACTTCCATGGTTTACCTAGGTTAATTGTTAATTAAGCCGGTGGTTCATTGTGGATGATTTTTAAAAACAGGGAAAGAATTAAAATTCATTGGTATTTAAAAAACCGTGGCAGATAGGTGTAAAAACATGTATGGACATTTTGTGGGTAAATTATTGCTCTATTCAAAAATGGAAGAAAATACAGTATGTTGTATTTAAAAAAATGAGTTTTAATAATTATTTGGTTTTGATAAAAAAATTTTTGGTACACCCCGTAAGATATATCGCCATTATAGCATGTAGATCTTTTAAATACATGCATTGTCTAACCCCTTAAAAAAATCCTGATGTCTAGCTCGGTTAAGCACGTAAATATTAAACCTTCTTGACATGGTAATGTTTCTTAAAAAAATAGTAATTAAATATTTTTTCATTAACAGTAGGAGATAGGTATGGTATATGTTAACAAAAATTACTTTGAATTTTGTACAGAATCAGAATATGCAATAAAAAATAGGGTGTTCTATTTAAAATTACAATGTTGCCATTGGTTTTGGTTAGATCTTAGCTACATCAACGCTGCACTTGCACAAATATTTTTAAAAAAAGCTTATAACCTGTTATGGCCGTCTCCCAAATATTAAAAAGTGCTTCTTTTTGGTTCTCCAAAACTTTTAATAGGGCCCAACGTAATACCTATATATATAAATATATATATATATATATATATATATATATATATATATATATATATATATATATATATACAGTAAAATCTGAAAGTGAGACCCCGTTTATTGCTTTAAATATTCAAATTAAAAAAAAATGTTTTATACAAAAATATTTTGGTTTTCGCTGCTCTATATTTTGCAAACAACGTTATGTATACAGGATGTATCAAAAAGTCCGCACCAGAACAAAGTTAATTTTTTTAAATGACTTCCCATATTTATTGTTACATTTTTGTTTTCTGCATAAAATTCTAGATATTTTTTATTCAGCATATCATATCCACATATTCAACTGTTTACGAGATATTCGCATTTAAATACAAATTAAGAAGGGAAAAATCCGCTCATCTTTTAATGTTGTTTAACGTTTCTATGGTTTCGGCGGTTTTTTGAGAGTTGCATAATAACCATATATGCTATAGAGATTAATAAAAATGTCATAATGACAGTTTTATTAATCTGTAAAAAAATTGTTTTAATCGTTTTTTTTCTTGTTTAAGGTTTTAATATAAATGGGGATCCCACTTCACAGACTTACCTTATATATATAATATATTATATTTATATATATATTATATATATATATATATATATATATATATATATATATATATATATATATATATATATATATATATTATATATATATATATATTGTAATATCACTTTTTTATTTTTAATAAGATAAATATTTGCTATAAATTAATTGACCTGTAAAAAAATTAAATAGCAATTGTCCTATCAAAGAACAGCTAAACTAAGAAACATTTGTTTCATGGGTGCAAAATTAATAACGTTTTTTTTTTTTGTTTCAAACACGTCGGGCTTGACATTATTTGTTTTAACTACGGTACGAGACCCAAACGACCTAAATTGTGTGTGATACAAAATGTGCTGGCAATATTTCATATTTATTCTTAAAAGGACAGAGCCCAAAAAGACAAAGGACTTAAACCCAAAAACCTCCTCGTTCTATGTTAGCACGTTTTGACGAAAATTGGAAAAACTTTGTGTGTTATTTTCTTATTGTTTGTTTGCTTTTCGTTTTCTTTTGTATTTTTTAAAAACCTATTCTTTAGCAAAAATATGGTGATTTACTGTTGTATGCAAGCTGACATTTGTTGTTTTTTTTAATTTAAGCCACTATATTAATGTTTAAGATAAAAAATGATCAGTTTTTTTGTTGGTATGGAGATCTGATTTTCGGAAAATATCAATTTATTGGAAAAGTGTATTTTGCTTCTCTTCGGATTACAGATATTTTTATAAAATTACTTTTGTTTATACAAGGCTTTACCAATATTTGTAAGTACCTTTTCTTTCTATTTTTATATGATACAAAAAATCAGTTTTTCCCGTCTGTAAGACAAATAATTTAATTTTATTTTAAAGAAAAACATTTGGAAGATTAATTTGCTGCTTTTGTGTATAGTATGTTTTTGCAAAGGAGAATTAACTCTTTATAATATATCTCTCGGAGTCAAACACTGAAATCCCTCATTTCCTGAAATGACTAATGACGGCAAACGGCCTAATAGCGTTATTATTACGGAGTTGAACTAATTATTTAGTAATTTCCTGTAATGCCCTGATCTGTTTTAGAAAAACAGTTTAATAATCGTTTTTAATTTATTGTTTGTCTAGGCATTGCAGGGAATGACTGAATGGTAGTGCTTGTTAGTCAAATAAGGTTTTTACTCTGTTTGCTTGGAATACATGCACTAACTAGTCATTTCGAGGAATAACAGATTTCAATTTTAGTGTTTGACGCTAACATATAAGGGTTTTCTTTTAAGGAAATACCAAATACGTTTTTTTAATATAGCCAACATTTATCATAGTTCGGTAACTTGATTTAAGAAAATTATTTTACCCCATTTAAGGGGGTTCTCTGGTATACCGGTCCGATTTTTGGGTTTTTCTGTGAGGACCAATGAAGAGACAGAACTTTGGAGTTTTTATCATTTTTTAAAAAATGTTAAAGACATAAATTTTTAGCTAAAAATATTCATTAGAACCAAAGTGATAGCGCTCTGAAGACACCTGTTTCGAAAAAATGGACTCTTAACTATCTCCTCGAAATTAGATTCACTTTCTGAAACTAAAAAAAATCGGCGGCCTTTTATTCTGTAAGTCTAAATATACGAAATAAACTATAATGAAAAATAAAAATTTGAATTTTTGACTGACTTCGGAACAAAATATGTCAAATTTCATGTATTTTTTGGCAACTTTTTGTTAAATTTTTTTTAAATATTTTAAATTTTGAGTCTGTATGTGCTGAGTCGATCCCATAAATTTAAAGTAAATCGGTCAACTGTTCTTGAGATATGATGGAGGAAAGTTTAAAAAACATAGTTTTAAGAAAAAATGCGTTTACCAAGATTAAACCAAATTTCACAACGTAAATAACTACATAAAGTTGTTTCTTATCTTGTTCAAGCTTGTCTGTACTTCTATAAGCATACATTTGCGTGAAGGGTCTCAGGTGTCAAGCTGACAAAACACAATCAGCCTCTTAGCGCTCAGCTCAGCGCTTCAAACACCTACCACATCTAACTGATGTATCTTTATAATGGCTTCGAATTTTAAAAAATCGCTTTATCACCATATTCTAGACATATTAGGAAAATAATTTATACAAAAAAAAAATTTTTGAACCTATCAAACCAGAGAACCCCCATTAATACAACTTTTATGGAAGTTGTTTTTTTTAAGTCGCAACCACCCACACTTTTAATGGAAATGGTAATGTAAGAGGCAGTGTTTTTGCAATTCATATGTTTTTTCTTAGAGTTTAAAAAAAACATGATTTAAAAAAATATATATTTTTGTGTCTCAGGATAACAAAAGATCACGAAGTATGTAACTCCATATGTTACATAACTTGTCTGGGTGACTGTCTAAATTCTGTCAAACTGGGTGAGTAATATTGTATGTAAACGGCATGGTATGGAGAAGATAGGAATTATTAAACACTTGAGAGTGCACAAAGAGCAGTGGTTATTTAAGTAAATAAAATAAAAAAGTAACAAAAATTACCTGTTATGTTGTAATAGTCAAAGGCGCCCGTTGGCTAAATATAGAATTTACTTAGAGAAACTTTAATTAAATTTACTACAAATAATACGATTTTTAAAGTGATTTAGGCATGTGGTATTAAAGATAAGTGCGTTAAAAATAAGGCAACTTGATTGACTTCTTTTTTAGTTGTTAATTTGTTAATAGATACGTAAAGTAATATGGAATAAAGTATTAATTTATGTTGTATTGAAATTAAATATTTTTCATTATAGACAAATAAACACTGAACATACAATAATAGCGGCCGCACTGATAAAGTAAACAATGAAAGTTTCTGGAGAGTGACGGCAGTTGCTTTGTGTCTCATAGGTATCTCTTGATATAAGCTTAGGGCTTTTGTTTAGAAGAAGCTTTAAACAGGAAAATGATGAAGTTTCTGCGAATGTACGTTGGATGTGCATGTTATCGCATTGTCTTAAGAATAAAAGCGTATTATTGGTAAAAGAAGTTTATAATATTCTAGATTTTATATTAAAAGCTTTGTTAAGGATAATTTTAAAACTTTATAATTTTACTTCGTTCTAAATAAAGGCCAGTATAAGAATATTACGTACTAGAGAAATAAAATATGTGTTTATATTACACTTTTTTATGATATCCAAAATTACATTGGGAATAAGTTTTTTACATCTCTATTATTTACATAAACAACATTACACCAAGATTACTATACCCAATTGTTATTTTAAATTTACTAATTATTGATATTTATACTGCAATCAGAGTTTTTCATATGGTTATACCCATATTTTCACTATAATTTTTTATTGCAGTATTATTAATGTCTTAGGCATGACACTGATAACAGCAGTTCTGGGTTTTGGAATATAACAATAAAACATATTTATAACGTACCAATTGTACATCAAATGGTGTATGTTATATGTACCGGGTGTCCAAATAAGAAAGGACCCCGGCTGTATCTCAAATAATGTTTATCGCACAGAGTTGGGGAAAAATATTTTTAGTAAAAGTGGTCCAGAAAAATAGCTGGAAATAATTTTCAAGTTTCTGAAATGGCCACTAGGAGGCGTAACTGCAATCTTGAATCAAAAAAAGTGATGTTTCTGTGAATTTTGCTATATTAACCTAACAAAAAAATACCTGATTTTTAAAGTCAAGGATAATTTGAACCTTTTTTGTTTGACAATTTTTGCTGTATCTCTAAAAATAAAGTGGTGGGGGTATTTAAAGCTTTTCGTAAAAAACACTCTGTATCTTCAAAACAAAACCTTTAATTTAGGTTATATAATCTTTTCGTCTAAATGCACTACTTTAAAAAAATCCTGAAAATTCGATTTATTGATTATAATTCGTAAAAATTTTTTAACCTAAATTAAAGGTTCCGTAAAAGTACATAATTTATGTCATATAAAATTGTTGATGAGCTCTAAAAACTCATCCAGTCGATCTACTTGGAGCAAAAATTAAGTTCTGCGAACTTTAGTATTGTTAATTTTTTATGAGATATTACATCTGCTAAAAAGTTACAAAAGTAAAAAAACTAACTTCTTTAGTTTGTATCTTTAATTTTCAGTTGACTGGATCTTTAATTAGTAGCTGTTTTAATATACAATATCTGTTTAACACATTTTTTTATATGTTAAAACCCAATGAAGCCGTGATATATTTTGTAAAAAATCGTCTAGACTATATTTATTTTACTACTGCGGTAAAGTTAAACAAGTCCGAGCGGCGGCTGTTTTATTAAGGTATGTTAATTAAAAAACTTAATTAAAATTAAGTTCATTGTATTTTGTAAACACCTTATAAAGGTTTAAAATGTTTATTTTTATAACGTGTGTTAAAAAAAAACGTGTAATTATTTTATTAAAATAGATTAACGATGATAAATAGCTTGCATTAAAATGAATAAAACATGATTTTGAACTTAGGCTAGCCTACTTAGATACGACTAAACCAATAAGATTTTTTAAAAAGTTTTATAATGCGCCATCTTTTTTTAATTTGGTAAAAACCCCTATCATCAATTTTGACAATTTTTTACCAGTTTAACTACCTCTCTTAATAGTCCTTGTAATAGTTGAAAATTTTGTGCGCATGCCCCAACTTTTGCCGTGTTTTTCAGGCACTTTATTTACAAATGTATGAGCAGTGCATATGTCTATAAAAAAATTGCAATAAAACAATTTGAATATCGCCGAAAACTTATTAAAATAAGTAAGCAGAAGCATTTTAAAATTTGTCCCAAAAAATGTTATTTTTGACCTACTTTCCTTATTAATTTTATCATTTTTATTAAACCAAACAATTTTTTTTGAATTATTTAAAAATTGTTAATTATGTACTAAAAAATAATATAAATTAACATTTAAAATGCACAAAAACACAATTTAGAGCGAAAACTATACATGAAAAGTATAATATTCTGTTAAAACATCAAAATTTTGATAAACAATGCCTAACTTTACATGCAAATTTGCTTTGTTGTTCACTGATTTTTGAATGCCGAAGGTTAATTATAGATGTCACCTCCTTTAAAGCATTTCGCGAATTTCCTAGGGTGTTTTTCAATTACTGTGCTCTCTGAGAAAGCAAACATGTTATTCGAAACTTTATTATGCGAGGCATTGCGGTAGTTGAAATACCCAGTGCTAAGCATTGTGCCGCATATTGCGCTCTTGTGCCGTAATTGAAAAACGCCGCTAACCTCTTAACTAGTTCGGCTTTATTTCGTCCTTGAGGACGATCATGGCACTTCAACCATCATCGTAACTGAACACAATTGTGGGCTTCTTACGGTAGGATGCACTTATGAAGCACTATCAACTATTTTTTTATTTAATTGGACTGCTATTAGAGGTGATAATGCTTGTTGCCCAGCCATACTTATAAAAAGTTTCATTATGCCGCCTTTTTAACATGGCGGACGGTACGCATAAACTTAAAAGGCCTATTGACCAATAAGGTGTATTTTTTTTGTTTTTGCTTTCATCATTCTTAATCAAAGATGTCCAGATTATAGATGTGCCAAACTAAGGAACGCTGGACCCACTCAATAAATAAATGAATGACCACCTGTTAACACTATGCCATTCGGGGTAGTTACGATCCCACAATAAACCGTAAGTTTTCTTTTTTATGGCACAAACCGCAAGTAATTTGTTTTACATAAAACAGGTACTCTTAAAATACCTCGAAAACCATTACAGCTGTCAAGATATACTAATATACGAAAAAAGAAACATTTAAATTTAAAAGACAATAATAATTTTTACAAAAACTGTTCAAACTTATCATCCCTTGCGACAATACAATGCATTTAAGATTTGTTTCATTTATTATTTTTTAAATATTAAAAATATTATTTATTTTAAATATTACCCTTTTTGTACAACGTAAGTTTAAAGTTAAAATATCTCGGAATCCGTTAAGTTTATCGATCTATTTTTTTTAAGAATACCTTCTTTTTGTAGAAGAAAACTTTGGTACCAAGATGTAGAGCCGCCCTTAGAAAGATACGTTTTTTACGTAGTTTATTATAATTTGTATGTTAGGATTGTGTACGTAAATAGTTAGATGTTGATTAGGAGCACACAACCACAGAAGTTTCAAAAACTTTAAAAAAAATTAAAATACTGTTACTAAATTCAAAAGGTTTTTACTTTATATACGGTGTTTTAGAAGAAAGTTACTTCGATAACCCACCCAATTAATCACATTAGAAGACTTTTTTGGCTGTTAAAACATCTTGTAACTTTATAGTATGTTGAGAAAAACAAGATAAAAGAAAACTTAATTAAAAATGTAATTATTTTATTTATACGTGGTGGGGTTTATAAAAAATGAAAAGCGTTAGCTCCATTTAAGATACTTTTTGGATTTTTTTTATTGTAAATGTAGTAATATAACAAAATTTTGCACAAAAAAATGAAAAATTATGTCAAAGGGTAGCTTTGTAAGCTTAAAAACGTATATATAAAGATATAAGTTTCCAAGAATATAATTATATCTTTAGCACTAATGTGAAAGTTTAAAGGTTACTCTGTTTTTACGGTGTTTTAAAAGAAAGTTACGTGATACCCAATTAGTAACATAAGAAGGCTTTTGTGGATGTTGCAACGTCTTATTACTTTATATTATATAAAGGAAAACAAGATCAAAGGAAACTTAATTGCGAGTTTAATGATTATATTTATACTTTGCAGGGGTATATTAAGCTATCTTTTATGTGTCGGTAGGTCTTTGTTTTTTTTTTATTAAACCAGTTTGTAAACATAAAAGGGTACCATTAGTACCAGATGTTACCAAGTTTGGCGAGGGTGAAAATGGGACCGCACTCAAGAGGTAGATTTTAAGAACGGTAAAATTTAAAACAAAAAAACGGAAACATTTGTATCAATATTAATATTTATTTTTACTGTAACTATGTTTTATTGTTTTTTGTTTTACTTTTTTTATACAAATTTATGTACCAACAGTAGACAGGTTTTTTGTTTTTTTTTATCCCTGGGCGGTCCACAAAGGTTTAAAGCCTAAGTACGAACATATTGTGAGTGTCAAGTTTCTTTGTATGTATGTATGTATGTATTAAAATTTATATTTAGTTGTTTTGTTGTTGGTATGTGTTTTTATTTATAATATTGAGATAAGTGGTCATTATATTTTATTTTCATTTTCTGTTGCGGCCGGTAATTAAAATTTGCAATCGCGGTCCTCCTGGAGCAATACTGCCAGTCGACGTTACTTTATTTTATGAATGTCTAATGTAAAAAAAATTACATTGTTTTATTAAATGCACTTAGTAATCCATACCCTTTGTGTACTACTAGAGCAATCCTATTGGTCTGTTTCAAGAGATACCAATTGCCTTGCATGGTGACCTGGAAAATTGATTTTATTATCTATCCCCGATATTGTCAATGCATGTTCACGGCATGATATTAGATCGTCTATTTGGCCTAAAACGCATATCTCAAATATTAAATCCGTATAAAATTATTTAAATCAACTCTAGTTCCTAAGGAAATTAAAACTATTAGATATTAAATTATTATTGTTTACTGTCAGAATATCTTAGTGAAAAAGCTCTTAAAAATTGTTTAAAAATACACATTTTTTCCTATAAATTGATTAGAAGCATAATAAATGTTTTAGAGACTGTAAAAAACTGTTAAGAACACTTAAAGTAAATTACATACATATATACATTTTATGACCCAACAGCGAATTAATAATAAAACAAAACAAATAACAAAATATAAAAACATTTTTATGTGCAGCTCTGAAATAAGTGTTTATGACTAAATAGAAACAAAATGTTGCACGTTTGGGAAAATATCCTGAGAAACAGGTTAACATAATATTTTATTTGCTTTCATAAGATTTTTTTTCTTAAAATAGTTACTCCACCGAAGCACGTTAGAGCCTAAAGGTGACGTAAATGTCAGATTTTAGGATGTATGTTTCATTATAACATAACATTATCTAATTAGATACATCAAAAGATTTTATGCTTTTGCAGTTTTTAAAAGTTCATGTATATAAAGCAAAACAAAATCTAAAGAATCCGCTTTACGAGAAAATTTCTTCATTTACTCTTTTAAGATTATATTAAACGTGGAAAATAATTTTTTTATTAAAATACTCTTATAAGTATTTTCGTTTCTTTTTGATTTTTATAAATCATTATACAGATGAAAAAAAAAACGACTAAATAAAAGTTTTAACAACATTTTTTATATTACTGGAAAGTTTTATAGGTATTTAAGGTATCAAGGGTATTATAAGGATAATAACGCTTGAGGTCGATGGTGTGTTTAGTTGATATACGTTGACCGAAAGTGTTATTATCCTTAATACCCGTGGTGCCTTCAACGTTTAATGCTCTAAATATTCTTTATGAGAAAAGTTGGAATAAATTTTGAATGTATTAGTTTAAACCAAATCAAGTACTAGCATTTACCTGAAAAAATTGTCGAAACGTAATTGTGGTAACCATGGTTGTAAGTTATTTGTCAATAAGACAGCACATAAAAAATAATTTTTACTATTGAGGCATAAAAATGTCCGCAGTAGTGGAAAATACCCATCTCCCCCAAGATATTTTAGTGAAAGCTGCTAAAGCTGAGCATGCGCTTGTGCCAGAAAAAACTAGGCTAGGATTTACGAGAAAGAATATTTCCATTTTGAGGCCTGGCTGACGAAACACTGCGTGGACCGTGTGGACGAAACCGTTTTGATGGCTTATTTTCAAGATTTGTCAGAGTCATATTCTCCAAATTCCCTTTGGACAAAGTTTTTAATGTTACGTAAAGAATAGTTCATAAGAAAATATGAAGTAATGAAAAGTTGATTTCTCTGCAACAGTTCCTAAAGCAACTTGGGAGAAATTATCAGCCTAAAAAGTCGAAGGTTCTGACTCGCGAACAAGTTATAACTTTTTTGAAAGAAGCGCCGACTGAAAAATATTTGGCAGATAAAGTTGCATTAGTGATAGGTGTATTCGGAGCTTGTAGAAGAGACGAGCTTGTGAAAATGAAGTTTTCCGATATGCGTGTTATGGGTCAATATATATTTATTGATATTCCACAAAGTAAAAATGGAAGCAAGGCTTTTGGTTATTGATGACGTGAAATGTGCGCAACAAAGTTAATTCGGGACTATGTGTCTTTTGACCTAAAAGTACACCTATTGATAGGTTTTTTTGTGCTATGATGATGAACGATGTACTGTGCAGCCTATAGGTAAAATACATTTGGAAATATACCCTTTAAGATTGCTACATATTTGGTTTACCTGATGCTAAGGCGTACACAGGTCATTGTTTAAGACGTACAGCGGCAACAATTCATTCTGATGCGGGAGGTAGTTCCGAGAGCTTAATGAGGTTAGGAGGCTGGAAGAGTTCTTCGGTAGCACGAGGGTACGTGGATGATAGTGAAAGCTCCAAATTGGCTAATGCTTCCCTTGTAGTTGGGAAAAGTATTACTTCAAGTAACACAGCAACTGCGGTGGGGTATGGAAATGGAGAATTTTCCGGTCAGTTTGAAAATTGTACGTTTTACTTTAAAAAATAATTTTTATTATGATAAGTATATTGTGTAAGTATGTTTGTATTTTCGTAATAAATGCTTAAATGAAGATAACTTATTGTTTATTTATTGGTAAATTTGTAGGGGCCCTAGGGCGTTATTTTTTTTAATAACGTCCTAGGGTAATATTTCGTATTTAACTGACTTTGACATAATATTATTATTTGTCAAATAATATACTAGTCGGACATTAAATTCATTAATAAAAAGCTGTAAACTTTGCAATTAGCATATCAAAGCAGGGTAACTTTATCCTAAAAATACAAGCGTCATGAAAAAGTCTGCACGTGGATTTACAGCGTGAGAGTTGTTTATTTCCTTTAGATACATTCAAAGATATCCGATATACCAAATGGCATGTATATATTTACAACAAAAGGCAGTATAAAACATAGTAAAGGTTTGGCAATTTTAATTTCTGTTGGTCCAAAAATACAATATTTTAAAGTTTAAATAATATTTTTTCTAATTAAATATTTTTTAGGTATTGAATGTAAAAAATATTTCTAATATATGCGCTTCGTATAGAATAAAATTGTGAAAATAAATCGATAAGTATCATACCGTCAGGTTGTGCTCAATTGTAAACAGTCTTAGAAAGAAGTCACTATATATTATTAATTTTAAAATATTTTGTTTTAAAATTAAAATAAATTTAAAAATATGTTATTCGTCCATTTGCAAGTTAATTCATTTCGTCAATATTCATCTTAATTGTTTCTTGACAAATGTTTCCTGTGATTTTTTAGGTATAGTTTATTAAACATTTTATTTGTAGTTTGTTAAACTCTTAACGTTGTAGTATTGATTTATTGGCTGCATTATATTTGTTTCTCTTTTTATCAATTTCCCCCTTCAATTTTTTCTTTTTTTATTTCAGGTATGTTGTTGACACTCGATTCTCTCCACTACTTTCAGATACGGATTGGTAAGAATAAAACTTTGCAAAAAAATGAATCCAACATTACCTAAAAATAATACCTAAAGCTTTTGGAATTACGGCTTTAAACAAGTACTATAAATATACATTTTTAGAAAACACTGTTTTGGCATTTTAAGGGATTTTCTTTCCAGGAAAATATATTATAAGAAAGCTGTTGAGGATTAAACCTCAGTAAATCTCTAATTGTGCCTGAATTACTGTTACTTAAGACAACCTAAAGCCACCCATAATAATTAAATTTAACCCTTTAATTTAACTCGTCTTTGTAACAAGGCACCACTTTAAACTATAGTATCCCTTCACCGCATCAGTGAGATAATATTTGGAAGGGATTATGCATCCCGCGAAGTTTCAAAGGGCTCATAAAGGGATAGTTTATGTCGTCGACTATCAGATTGTGTCCTATTATCGTTGGACCACTTGTTTGTAATAAGTTTTTAAGAAAAAAAAATGTTATTTTTACGGCCGAGTGATGATCGCGATGTTAAATTTAGCAAAGTACTTAGCAATTGTTAAAAGCTAACAACGGTTTAGAATGTTTAACAAAACGTCATTGTCAGTGTTATTCAATGATTTTAGTAGGCAACCTGTCAAAATCTGACATTTTGTTAAACATTCTAAACCGTTGTTAAATTTTAACAATTGCTAAGTCCATTGCTAAATTTAACAACGCGATCATCACTCGGCCGTTAAAGTTACAGAATTTAAGAAAAATAAATTAATTTTGTAATATATTTTTTTTTTCCTTAAAAAATATTTAGTATTAAAATCTTGATAAATAAAGAAAAAACAAATTTTCATAAAAAATAACAAGATCTCATGAAGCTTATATAAATATCAATGATCACGAGCAATGTAAGTAAATTAAACCAATTTTACAACAGTATCTTTTAAATAAAGACAGACCATCAACCACCCTATTATAAGATTTTTAATCAGGTTGGAATCTTCTTCCAAGCTCATGCCTGCCATATTCTACTAAAAATAGGATTTTGCGGTCTTTACACTAGGTACCGGTAAGCACCAGATTGAATATCTGTTTTCATAGCCATTTATTAAACCGCCTTTCTGACATTTTAATTATATATTTGTCAGGGTTTTAAGGGATGGGGTCGTTAATCAGATAAAACTAAAATTATAAACTTATTGGAACATCCATCATTTATTTCATGTATTTTACTCAGTTCAATCAATATTTACTTTAACTATGGATCTTTGTATTATTTTGACTGGAAAAGAAAAACAGTTATTACTTATAAAAAGTATAGGTTTCAAAAGGTCTTAAAATGTGGCAAAAAGCGGTGGCCTTGCACAAATAAGAAGTGCTAATCGTTTGTTCTTAGTTCTGGTCAGTTCTGGGTAATTCTAGTTATTATAATATGAAAAAGATCGATGATATAATATATTATAGTATTATTTTATCACCTGTTATAATTTTTTAACTCAAACCGAGTTAACAAGAGTAGTTTTAGGTAAATTCAAATTTTAGGACCCAATTTCCATGTTATTTTCAAATCTTCTTTTTTGGAAGGCAGTTTACATGTTCTCGATATACTTACAGGGTGACCCTCCTTATAGCCATCGGTCTATAGCTACAGACAATAAGGACACACCCTCTATTTTATGGCGGCTTTAAATTTAACATAAAAAATATCTCAAGTTTATAAACAGTGCTAAGTTTTTATTTTATTTGTTTTAGAGATATTTGATTTTTATGAAAATTAAGAGATGCAATTAAATTAATCTTATTTTAAAACTATCTACTCTACAAACTTTAATTTTTTAATCACATTAAGGACAGTCTGTCATATTATATGTATGTCACATTAAAGATCAAATATTACACAGAGTGTTTAGAAAATATACTACAAAAATTCCAATGTATATACTATATTGATTATAAATGTTGTCCTTAGCTTTTTGCTAGACAAAAAATTAAACTGTTTCCATGTGAAAATGCTTTATAATAGTAAAGGTTGTGAAAATTAATGATACAACAAAATTTGCCGGACATAAGGGGTTACATGTGTTTCGTAGGGGAAAAAAAGGTCTTTTTTCAACAATTTATTTTTTATGTAAAAATTGAAATTTTTAATTAAAATTCTGTACTGTCATAAAGAAACACATTTAACAAAGAAGTTCTAAAATCTTTGTAAAAAATATTAAAAACTCTGCCATTGAGACGTCGTTTCCGGCGATACCTCGGGAAATAGGTGCGTCCGCGTTGGCAGAAGAACTTCTTACAGGATCATCTGAAGTGAAAAAAAAATATGTTTTAGTTAGGACCATAAACTAGGACTTGGACGAAGAAAAAAAAAAGTAAAAATTGGATTTTTGGCGGAACTTTTTACAAAAATGACAATTTCGGTGAAAATTTCGCCACATTTTTTTTTAAATAGTTGTAATCGAAAAAAATATTTTGTCCAAGTCCTTGTAAATTGTATCTCGAAGACCTGTGTAAAATTTCATGAAGATCGATTAAGTAGTTCTCGAGAAATTTTGCCAAAATACTTTGAAAACATAGTTTCGAGATAAACGCGTTTGAAGTTTTGAGTGGTAATAAAAGTGGGATTTTTATTTAACTAACATTGAATCGTCGATTCCTGCGCCATAAAGTAAAGAACCTTTTGTAGCTGCAATATCCAGGGCATCCTTTTGCTTTTGTCTATGAAAAGAGTAAAAGAAATGGACAAGAACGACGAACTAACAATAGACGAGCAGCTGCTCCGGCATACCTGCGCGCGCTTAGCCTAGCTGGCCTCGAGCGCTTTTCTTCTGAAGGCTGTATCTCCGAAACCATTACTTGGATCAATTTGAAAAAATATTCTATACAAAACCCGTACGGACGCCACTGGTAGAGAAAATAAAAATTTTTGAACATCGGAAAATGCACCTTGAGGCATAGAGGACATGTATAAATATCATAAAGATGTCTACAATATTATCTCGGTTATTATTAAAAAACTGTTTTTTTAACCCTATCACAATGTATCTCAAAAGATAAGACTTTTAGGACATATGTTCATAGGACGTTTTTTTTTCTTAAAATGAGTCCAAGAATTAGCCTCTTTAATATTAGCAGTCTTTAAGGAACACCCTGTATACTTAGTTTCGCAAGAAAATAATTACCTTTGTAGTCACCTCTCCCAAGTATAGCTGAAAACCATCCCCTTAATCTTGATAATTAAATTCACCCCATGTAAATGCACACGTCTCCCAAAGTAAATGATTATATCTTCACCACACCAGCATCCTAACACTTTGTAGGTATTATACCCAGTGCAGTGTCAAGGAGGGCTTATGTCGAGCTCGTGTATAACGCTCGTGTTGTGTCACGACCTCTCAATGTATCAACTCGACACTTCGGCTAAACTCCCCTCACCCAGTTTCGGTCTCACGTGACTTCTTTAAGTTAAATGGTCTAAATAACGTGTAGCTAACAGAGAAAGAAAATCGATCGGTCATATTTATGACGGTAAAGTCGGAAGGGTAGGTAGCTGTATTTTAGTGGGAATTAAATACATGATATATTAGATAAAGGTGGGTAAATTTATGGAATTATTGCGTTAATTTAAAAGTGGTTTGAGTTAAGATATAGTCAAAGCATATAAATATTTTTTTTGAAAACAATCAAAACGTAGTTGGATTTAAAACAAATTAAATAAAGATTCATTAAAAGTAAAGGTGGAAAAATTTATAGATTTTTTTTAAATTGATTTAATAGTGGTTTGGATGAAACAAATAAATAGGTTTTTGAAAAATAGACAGCAATTTTGTATTCAAATTAAAATTATTATGCTGAATTAAATGAATGTTTATTAGGTCCTCTGACCCCTTTTTCTGTCTTTGAACTTTAAGTTGCAATCATAAATCCTTTTACGACGTTGAGCAAATTGCCAGTTAGTTTCAGTAAATCGCTTTAGCTAAGCAATGTTTATCATTATAGCTTAGTGTGAAGACCTTAATAAGGATAATGGCTTTATTTATCTTTTTTTGTTTGGTGTTATTTCTTCTCTTTCTTTAAAAGCTATTTGTTTTTCAACTATCATTTCATGTCCAGATAGTTTACAATACATAAGTAAATTTTGTCCGGCAAGCCTTTCACCCAGGGGCTAATTGTAGCCCACTGACACTTTACGAAGGGGCCAATTGTGGCCCCTTGGTAAAAGTAATAGTAAGGCCTTTTTTGATTATACTTTAAAAGCCATTTTGTGTTTCATTGTGTTCCTGATTTTTGAATTTTTAGTTGATTGCTTTTAAGTTGGTGCTATAAATATCGGTGGCCGGTCAGAAAATCCTAGGAAGATATATCCCAATCATTAATATCTCATGTCAAAATATCCCATACAAAAAAATTCCTACAAGTCTGTATAACCCCGAGACTGGTTGGTTGATATATTCCTGTGGGCTCATTTCCGGTTGCCCAAATAATGCCTGTCTTTTGTGATTCAATGCTTTACATTCGCACAGGATATGGTTGGCTGTTTCTTCCCCTTCGTCGCACATTCTGCAAATTGGGTCCCCATTGTATGAGCCTATCTTGTGTAGGTATCCTCTTAGGTTATCATGCCCCGTTAGCAACCCTACTGTTATGCGAAGTCTTTTCCTACTTTGTCTGAGTAGTTCTTCCTTCGTTCTTTTGGATGGGCCACTTATGAAGTTTTTTCCATGTCTAATTCTACTGAGGTTTCCCCAGTATTCTTCGTGTTTGTTTCGGATCCATTCCCTGGTTTGCCCTCGTCCTGTGGTTTTGGTCACTCCAAGGGCAGGTTCTGGCCCAAAGTATGGTGTGGATAATCCCCGTCTCGCTAGCTCATCCGCTTTTTCGTTGCCTTCTATCCCCGAATGTTCTGGTACCCACAAGAGAGTAAGATGATGGTTAGTTGTGGCTAGTTTCACATAATGGGAAAGATAAGGATATTTTTGTATTAGTAAGTTTTTGCCATACGATTTTTTGGGATGTTTTTTTAAAGGATGTTTTTATCATGGAATTTTTTTGTATGGGATATTTTGGCGTGGGATATTAATGATTGGGATATATGGACTGAGATTTATCTGATCGGGATTCATGGATCTTGCAGTAAAATCTTTTAAAAAACCTGTCTAATATTTCATTTTATATTGCGGAAAAAAATCCCCAGTTTAAAAAAAAATCAATCGACTTTTTAGGACATTTGGTGCAAAGCCCGTTTGCTTTTGGTGTTTGTTAGCGCTATGTAATAACTATGTTGTAATCCGCCATACCTGCTTTAGAGGTAGGGGAGCGGTCTTTTAAGTTCGTTTTTATTAGAAATGGCTGTACAGTTGGTATATAATTTTTTATCTACGGCTGTTTGTGTTCAAGATACATGGGGTTCGATGGTAGAAGGGTTTGGATTGTCATATGTGTTATGTTTGTTGTTAATTGGAAATTAAGGAGTTTAGTTTTATAGAACTTGTCCATTAAGCCTGTAAGATAGCCTTTCATCATCGGTGTGTCTGTTATTTTATGTAATGTGACAATTCAAGTGTATCTATGGGATCGAGTAGCGGAACCCAATATTTTATTTTGTGCTACCTTCAACCTCTACAGTTGGGTGTCAGAAAAAACCGACCATACAGGTGCAGCGTATGTTATTACAGGTTTAACTATGGTGTTGTATATAATTAATTTGTTTCGCTGAAAAAAAAAAGGATTTTGGAGAAAGAAGAAAATACAGGGATTACTGGATAAGAAAAGCTTTTGGCGTGTATTGACGTGAGACACGAATCTCTAGTCAATCACAACCTTAAGGTATTTTGGTAATTTGAAAAGAGGGATGGGAATATTGGTAATTTTAATTGAAATTGGTATTTTTTCGTAAGTGAATTTTTTGTTAAGATGATACACTCGGTTTTTTGTTCATTAGTATCAATTTTCCAGGTTTTATAATAAGGGATAAGAAAATTTAGGTGATACTAGATGTGTGCTGTGGCAACTGCTACCAAAAATAGGGTGGCGTACCCCAGCGCGTCCTTGGCCTACCGTGTCAGTTTTGTGTAATGTCAAGCAGGGTTATGACGAGCTTGTGTATAACGCTCGTGTTGTTTTACTACCTCTTGCATATAATATGTATCAACTCGACACTTCGGCTAAACTCCCCTTACCCAGTTTCGGTCTTACGTGACTTCTTTAAGTTAAATAATCTAAATAACGTGTAGCTAGCAGAGAGATAAAATTGATTGGCCATACTTATGACGGTAAAGTCAGAAGGGTAGGTATCCTAAACCGGAATAAAAGAACGCGATGAATTTTCTGTTTTTGCTTTAAATAAAATACATTAACCGAGCAAAAAAAAACTAAACTTGGAATTCGGCATAACTTGTGTCGTCAGAAATCGTTTTGCTCTGACTAGATAAAAATGCCAGACGTGAACTTTAAATCGTTATTTCACTGAAACTATTTTTTTTTAAATATTAAAAATAAAGGTATTTTCCGTGTTTCTAGAGCAAAATAAATTTTATTTAAGGGGCCATAACCGTTTTAAAAAATAAACAGAAATTTTCGTTATATCTTAAAAAATATAATGAACTAGATGAAAAGATTATTAGGTTTTTTGTGTCCATGTCTCTGTCTTTGAACTTTAAAGTGCATCATAAATCCTGATTACACTGTTAAGCAAACTACCCATTAGTTTCAGCAAATAACTTTAGCTGCATAAGGTTTGTCTTGATAGCTTAATGCGGGGACCTTAAGGTAAATGACTTTATTCATCCATGTTTTTATTTATTGTATTACTGCAGCAGCCTTACACCCTAAGGATCCCACTGTGTAAGCTCAAGATATTAAGGAGACTGAGAAAATCTGAAACTAGAGAAAAATTAACGAGTAATCCGTTTTATTGCGTTTTATATCAGAAAAAATGTTTACCAATTTTTAATGAAAACTCCATTGAAGCGTTACATTTTATTCTTTTATTGATTTTGGATTGTTTTATAATTTTACTTTACTTTGAAAAATGATCTTAAATAACATAAACATATAACAGCCGTTCCAAAACGCTTGTTTTTTTTAGCCAGTTATTCTCCTCTTCTAACTTTGTAACACCTATTTGTATCCCAAATCACACCAAACTTGGAATACCATTTTGACTCTTGACATTCTTAATTAAATTCAGAGAATAGCCATTTGCTCCATTAATAACTCCACTCCCACCACAAAGTTTGTTTCTCTTTTATATGCATTTTCATGGCTTTTGCTCTAAAAAATAAACAGTGTAATTTATTTCCTTGCAGCTCTCAATAGAGTAAAACGAAAAATCATCCTATGCATCCTTCTACAATTCATCTGGAGAAACCCCAAACTTTCCACATTTCCGGCTTTTTCGTTTATAGAGTTTCTAGAATGTAGAACCATCTGCCTGTAAAGTATTTCCTTTTTTTATCTTTAAATATTTAAGTTGCGGAGTAGAGATCGAACGCTGTAAGAACAACACCGATACGTCACGGTCTCATATGGCAAACTGATATAAAACCGTGACGTATCGGTGTTGTTCTAACAGCGTTCGATCTCTAATAATCTATCTCTTAGTTTCTTTAAAATACTTACTCTACATTAGTTATGGCATCAAGCCTTCAAGCTAAAAAATTAATAAATATACCTTTTTACATTTTCTAAATTTAGTTTTGCATCTAAATTCCTGTTTGCCATATAATTAATTATAATTATTATAATAAATATTATACAGGGTGATTCAAAAAACATATGCCATCGCTTAATGGGAGATTCCTTGGCCAAAAATAAGACAAGAGACCATCAGATAGAAACATAGATTCAAATAGGCTTTATTTTAAAATACAGGGTGTGAAAGAAAACATTTTAGAGTTAGGATTTTCCTTTTACTTTCAAATTGGGTTTTTTAATTTAAATGAATCTTGTCACAGTTATAAAATTAAATGAAATACACTTTCTGACGATAAACTTCTGTTACTATTTTGGACCAGTCAGTGGCGTAGCTTCGGGCAATTTTATTCATTTTTTACCATCATTTCGTCGTAACTTTTTTAGCATAAATATTAATAATTATTTGGTATACGATTCCTGTTTTTGTTTAGTTTTACATAAAAAAGGTGTTCTTGACTAAATTTGATAAACTTAACGGTTTTCGAGCTATTCCAATTTTAAACTTGCCTGGCACGGAAAGCATAACATTTAAAATATTTAAAGGCAATAGTTACTTTTATATAAAATGTCTAAAATAATCTATTCATTGCTCAAATCCATGCATTTAATCCCCTTTTTATGGATTTTTTTGTAAAAACTAGTATTGTTATTAATTTTAAATATTACCCCCTCGTAACATGCAAATTTAAAATTATATCTCGATAGCCGTTAAGTTTATCGAGATAATTAAAAAGCATCTTTTTATGTAAAACTAAATAGACAATAAGAGTCTTTTACCAAATTAGCAATCATGTTAATACCAAAAAAGATATGACGAAATAATGGTAAAAAAATGAATTAAATTGCCAGATCCGATTTAAAAATAAGGAATATCCCAACTCTAAAAAAGTTTTTTCACGTCCTGTATCTTAAAACGGGGCTGTATTGGACGTATGTTTATAAAACATTTTTGTCTCATTTTTGCTAAAGAATCTTTTATTAGGCGATGGCATATGTTTTTTGAGTCACCCTGTATAATAAAAAATATTATCGAAAAATGATTTTGTCTGTTACAGGGTGCTTCAAAAAATATATCTCTTCGTTAAATGGGAGATTTTTTGGCAGAAATAAAACAAAAATATTATATAAACAAAGCTGCATAACTGTTTTATTTTTAAGATACAGGGTGTAAAAGAAAAAAATCAAAATTGGAATTTTTCTTTTAGCTTTAAATCGGATTTTTGAATTAAACGGAACTCGGTATAGTTAGAACATAGACTGAAATACCACTTCTGATAATGAACTTCTTTACTATTCTGGACCATTGACATAGCTGCGGGCATTGGTACTTTGAAATTAACTCGATTAACTTAACGGTTTTAGAAATATTTTAATTTTAAACTTGTGTGGTACAAAAAGGGTAATATTTTAACGTAATGGCAATTTTAATTTTTACAAAAAATCAATAACATGAAGACCAAATGCATGTATATTCGATCAAGAAATGAACACGTTGAACAATTTTTGTAAAATGATTATTGTCTTTAATTTTAAATGTTACTTTTTTCGTACTACGCAAGTTTAAGATTAAAATATCTTAAAAGCCGTTAAGTTTATCGAGTAATTTAAAAGTACCTTTTTTATTTAGAACTAAGCGAAATACTAAAACGGAATGACGAAATACTGGTAAAAAAATGAATAAAATTGCCCGAAGCTAACGTTACTGTAACGTTTTTTTTTTTCTTGCGAAATATTAATACTCTTATGTCTGTACTTTAAAAGTTATCTAGTATCCAAGTTGATTTTAAGAATTAAAAATTAATGCCACTTATTAAAGTAAGGAACACAGGTGTTCACAGGTTTGAATTGAAAGCATAATTTAAAAATGTTTCCATTAAATTGTATCCACTTTCTTGAGCTAACGAACCGTGCGTGTGCTTTTATAAAAGAGATGGGCCTTTGCGACACGACATTCTAAATACTGGCAACATCGCTCAAGGGTAAGATTGAAGTACTTAAATGAAACCCTTGAGAGTCAAGAGAGGTAAATATGGGCGCCTAATTGCGCTATTCTGCTAACAGAGGGTAGGTATTTATATAGGGTCAGGGTTTAGTGAATGGCACGTTTAAAAATTATAATTGCGTCATAAGTAGTTACAGCGGTCTCGGCTGGGTCAATAATTATGGTGGCTGTTTAGTGGCAAGAGCAGTTATGTATACAGATTTGTCGAAAAATATGTGAGCTTCGATTTCCTTTGTAGAGGTAACGTAACTCCGAAATTCTACCAAAACATTTTATTTATCAACTCATTTCCTAATTTCTTATTTAACTGTAATTTGTAATTAATTTTACAATATTTCTCGACGTATGTCTTAGTCTATGCACTTTTACCATCGTCTTGATATTATGAGCCGCCCAATGCGTCTGAGCGGTCCATAGAAATACAAATTACAGGTCGGTAAATTAATTGATTTATGAATAAAGCGCAATACTATTTTCGTTGATAAAAACCTTATAGACATCGGAAAAATCGTCACCTCAGAAACGTTGTGTGCAATGCTTATTGTAAAATTTAATATGGGCAGTTTTCAAAACTATTATGATATACCTAACAAAAACCCTAATCTATAACACTAAAATCTTGGACTTCCATTGTCTTTATTTGTTAATTGATACAATTGTATCAATTAACAAATAAAGACAATGGAAGTCAAGATTTTAGTGTTATTGAAACCATATAACATTGTCTAACACTTTTAAAGAAACAACCCCAATCTAGTTAAAAAATGTCATTCAACATTTCATTATTTAAAATCATGGGTCAGTATTACGGTTTTCATTAATTTTACTCTTTCTACCTCAACCCCCCCCCTCGTCGTCGTATGTCCCGCATTGAGTTTTTATAGAGTTGGTCGCCTTAGTTGAGGGTGTAGGTCTAGCTTAATCCTTTAATATTTTTGTAGGTCAAGATATTTTCCGATTCTTGCATTATAAAATCTTATGAGTCAAGTAAAAAAGAAAGGGTTATTTTTTAAATTGCCACATCAAAAATGCCTGAACTCTCATTATAGTCTAGTCACGGGGGGTTTGCCTCCGAATTCTTTATAACTGAATCAATTTATTGTGTTTTGTGTGTTGATAAATAAGTACTTCAGGAACAAAAGTCACATAGTGCCGATATGCGCTGCCACCCTTCTGGATGGTGGTAATTTTTTCACTCAAAATAACCTCGTAATTCGATAGAGGGACAAATTTCAAGCAAAAAGTGTGGTATACATTTTTCTTGCTAAATCAATACTTTTCGAGTTATTCGCTGTTGAAAAGTTGGATTTTTCGATGAAAAAAACATTGGATTTTTAAGTTTTTTAATAATAACTCCAAAACTAAGGATTTTACGAAAAAAAGTATAATAAACGAAATTGAAGCCTATAAAAGAACAAAGAGATTCGTTTTTTATGAGTATTGTAAGTAAGATGTAAACCGAGATATGGCCGGTCAAAGAAAACTGATTTTTCGTTGTATCCTTAAATCCAAACATTTTGCGTCAAATAGGGGCAAACTGATACATTTTTCGAAAAAAACTCAACCTTTGGAATGAGTACTAGTCAAAGTCTTTCGCATAAGATTTACGTGAGATACGAGTTAAAAAAGGATGGAGCACTTGTCTCTTCGGCCGTTTGGCCCTTAACTGTTTAAATATAAAAGACTTTAGAGTATTCTTACAATCATAGCCTTAAAGCCCATTAAATTTCCTTTAAAATGGTTTTTAAATGGCTGTCGTAGCATTAAAATTAACGAAGTTATTGCAACTTAAATATCACGAATTGGGGATGGACCAAAATTGGAAATTCTTTCGAACCCATAAAAATGCAAAGTTTGCCTGCTCCGGAAGAATTGCTAAAATAGTTATTTTAAACTTAAAGCAATGATTTTTTTTTAAAATTATGTTTAATCTGAAAGAACTACTACAACATATTTTTAAATGGGAATTATTTGTTGATAACATTTACAACAAAAGAACAGTTATTAGCATATTGTAAATTAATTGCAGAACCTGTAATTTCATTTAGCGGGTGGCTTATTTAAGCGCTTATTGTACGGCTTGATGAAGGTTGACGGGGGGAGTTGTTCATGGTCAATATTTTATTCGACATATCCTTTTTCTGTGTATTGTGGATTCATCAATGTAGCTCTCAGCTACAGCCGTTGATTTCCAGCCCCCCAAGTCGCTTGACATTGGTAATTCCTTCTCCAGAATCCGCTAACATAGTCGCAGAGGATCGACGAAAACTATGTCCAGTGTACTCTTCTGGATTTTTTAATTTGAGGTATGCAGCAATTTCTGAAGGCATTTTACCCATTGAATTTATTCCCACACATTGCGTACTGCATGCTCCTTGTTTATACTGGACAAAAAAGCGTCTATGTGGGGTATGTGGTTTTCGCAAATTTGCATATTTACGGTACAAGCAGATAAAGTCCGTTATTTGTTTCATTTTACTGTCAGGAATTTTCACCACTATCAAATTTTCATTATCCTGTATGTCATCAATCATTATTTTTGTAAGTTCATCTCTCCTACAAGCACCGGCTAATCCAAAAATTGTAGCAACTTTTATTAGAAGGTAAATATTATCAGGTGCTCCTTTCATGAATCTTGAAACTTCTTCTTTGCTGAAAGTTTTTGATTTTTTTGGCCGGTATCCCACGTTTTGGTGTTTAAGTAGTGATTTTAGCTTGAAATATGAACTTCAATCAAGGTTCCTTTTCACTTTGAGGACACATTTTAACATAGAGTACTTACTCCATAAAGTATTATGTTTATATGTTTTTTGCAAATCCGCAAAATAGGCCAAGAACTCTTCTTCTTTAATACTATTTGTCCCCTTGCTGGAGCACCAGTTTTCGAAATGACTATATTGATTCTCATATTTTTCACGAGATTTTGCTGGTAATAAATTCAAACTTACGGTATTTGCTGCATCCAGGATAGAATCTGGTAGCTCCTCATCGAAACTACTCATTTTAAATAATTATTTTTGTCGGATTTTTATTTAATTAAAAAAAGATACTATGACGCCTTTTCATTAAAAATGCTTGTTTGTATTGAAATTCATTTGTGCAATTACTTGTTCATATGGAAACGAAGAAAAAATCTGACATGTGTTAAAATCACCAAGATAACATATTGTTGCTTGACTTGTCATAATCAATTTTTTATTAGTATACAGGGTAATTAAAAAAATGTTTTTTTTGTGTTTTAGTTGAAATATTGAAAATTACGAAGTAACAAACAAAAAAGAGAATAAACTAAAACTTGCAATGGCTTCGTATATTGCATGAAATAGCCTACAATAATTACTAAAATACATATAAATCTTGCTTACCTGTAAGATTTTAGAGTAGTTTTACTTTTCCTCACGGCGTGCAGAAAAGTTCCATTTTCCGCACGCCGTGCGGAAAAGTGCAACTTTGCGCACTCAAATGCGTTCGTAAAAGTGGACTTTTCCGCACTCTCGTAGGAAAATGATTTTTTGTAATTGCACAAAGGGAGATTTTCCACATTTCCCGGACACTCTGTATAAAAGTCCTGCATAAAATGTTTTAAAATTAAGTCTAAATTTTGCATGGAAATCGAAAAGCGTTTTACAAACACGTATTAGGTAAAAATATGAAAGGTGAAACTTGTCAGTGGTTTCTTCATATCGTCTTTAATAATAGTTTGTTACTTATGTTCATTTTTATTATATCTTATCGGAATTATTCAGTTTTAAAAAATACTCTTTATCAAAATTTAACTTTATATCTTAACTATATTTAGCTTTCAAACTTTCTTGGCAATCTTAGGCGTTACATATTTTATAAAATTTTAAACTTATCTTGACAAAACTTTAAACTACAGGAAATGAAACTTAAATGACACTTTAAATTTATAAGCCACTTCCTAGATTAAAAATGTACGAGGAAATTTATAACGTCCCAAAGCTAATTTTAAAAATTCGATAGCAATAAGAAAACAACCTAAACATACTAAACCATATTTTATTTCTGTACTAAATTTACCTGAAAGTTGGATACAGCTGTTTGAAAATAGAACGAAAACAAGAAATTTAAATGATTCTAATTTCGTCTACCTCATTTTGATGTTAAAAATAAGTACTCACTAATTGGGTGCGCAACCTCTGCCCAAGATTATACACATAAATTAGGAATATCAAATTTATTTAAATCCATATTAAGTAAAAGTTGTACCTAATTATAATTTTATAAGGAAATTATTTGTAATGTCTTAAAAGATACACATCTTGCAGGGTAAACAATTTGAAGGGGTGATTTTATAGTTTCAAATAAAAGAAAACTATAGTCTACAGTAGTCTAGTTGAGAAGTGTATCTCCTGCGAAAATAAGTTAGAAGCATAGATATATAAGCAAAGGGAGATATAACCGTTCATTCATAAATTGGCTTTTGTTGTGTATCAAACATTCATAATGTGTAAGAAAAGGACTTCCGATAAAAAAATTCCCTGCAGGCAACATCGCAAATATTTAGCAGCGCAAAACGTGGCGGGCCACCAGTGGCGTAGTTCGTTTCCAAAAACTATTTATCTATAGAAAATTAATAAAGTATATTTTTTTAGTATATTATCCAAAAATAACTATTTTATGAGACCCAGTCCAAATAAAGTGCCATGACAACTTTTTTGTTCTGTTTCGAGGAATGTGCAAGTAAATAAAACCTATTGGTTTAATACAATAATTAAACTTTATTTGTCATATAAAGCGCACTTCTGAAAACTGGCATTGCTAACCGTTAACTATACGAAAGCTTAAATCTGTTTTTTTACCATTATCGCAAATGCCCGTGTTTTTATCTTCATCGCTATCCACCGATTTTTAGAGATTTAATTTTATGTCATAAAAAGGGATAACAGATCATCTGACAGCCACCCTCAAAGTCCACTAATGAGATCAAAAACGCATGCAATACCATGTTGTAAAAGTGATAGGAGGAAATTAATAGACCAAAAAATGTTTAGTTCAGTATGAATATCAAAATATAATTGGAGTTTTTAGAAAAATTAAAATTTGGGATTTGAATTTAAATAAAAAAATCTATTTTTAGGACCCTTTATTGTGAATAAATTTCATTTTTCCAAATTAAATAGGTATTTTTAACTTTTATGTTTTTAATGTTTTTTGATTACGAGAAAGGGAAAAAGGTGAGAAAAATATCACTGTTTTTTTGCATATAATTTATTGTATTCAGTAGCAATATTAAAGTATTCTTAACTAATCCAAAAATATTTAACTAACTATTCATTTCTATTTGTGATAATATCACAAGGATCAAAATAATCTGAAAGATTTTGACAATTTGTGGTAACTGCATATTCTTTTCAAATCCAAGTAGGGAAAACCATTTTTTTCCCTCCGGGTCAACAGGAAACCTTAAAACAAATTTTATAATTAAAATATATTAATCTAATAAAAAAGTTTATAACAAAAACTATACCTTGATGGTTACTTTCAATCGATTATAAAATAAAAAATGTATGCTAAAATAAGTAAACAATCGTTTTTAATCTGCACAAAAATATAACACAAAAGGTATTAACAACAAAATGTTATTTGTTCGCCATGGTATTGCACGTCAATGAAGTGAAGTTTTATAAAAGAACTGTTTAAACTGTTTAAAAGATTTTTATTACGAGAATCCAGTTTTCCACAAACCTGGCACTTCACAACCATTTTTTAGTCTGTTTATTAAAAATCATACATAAAATATTAAGAAAATCCTCTTATAACCGCACTTTAAAAACACAAATCTCTCTCTGAGCTAGTTTAAACGAAATGCAACACCGCCTCACAACGTAAATAAAAAATTTACAACTAGCTGACCGACGACCTTAGTGACCCTAGCGTACAGAAATTATGAATAAACTACAAAAAGCAGTGTTGCCCATCTTGACCGTTAATATTCCGTTATGATTATTTTTGAGAATAATATTAATAAAGCAAAATAAAAATTAAGCTAAATACATATTTCTGTCGCTGCTACTAAGTTATTGCATAACGACATGTAATGATCTGTGATCTCTTAAGAATTTAAAAGGAAAATATTAACAAAGCAATATCCAAAATTTATAAAAACAATCGGCAGGGTGCATGAGTACCCAAGCACGTTTGACCATCAAGTGTCTAGAGAGTAGACACCATTTCAATGTTTGTTTGCTTTAAATTGTGAAACAGTTTTATCTCCTTTGCGTATATATCTATGGTTGAAGGCTTCGAAAATATGAGCGATAGCCCTTTCGACGCGGAATGCAAATTTAAAAGGTTTTGAGGATTTTTCTGAAATAAAAATTACAATTGTTATTAACAAAACAAATAACAAAAACTTTTAATTTTTGATATAACTCAAAACCATAAAAGTGGAAATTGCAAAAAAGATCCTTAAAGAGAAGGAAATTTCCGATAAAAAAATATCAACTCCCGAATTTCTATCTCCATTATTTATACTTTTAATTTAACGCTAAAATATGGATTTACTGAAAGAGTACACACACTAAATAATTTTTAGAGTATTAAATATTAATTGAATTTTTAATGTTTAGAACACTTTAAAGAATTTATTCCCGTTAAAAATTTATTTTCTTAATTTTCAATTAGACAATTATTAAAACGAAATTGTTTCAAATTGCTTTATACATAAAAAACTTATTGTTCTTGTATTCTGTGTGGTTTCTTTGAATACCGAACGCCAAAAGAAAATGTTTTATGCTTTCTATTTAAAATTATTATTTTGAAAAAAATGAAAAATCGGAGAAATTGAAATTAAAAATTTTTAAAAATTTAATAAAACACGGTAGGAAAAAAAAGGGAACACTAAAATTAAAATTTTTAAACTTTTTTTTTAATGTACACTGAAGACGAAAGTTAGAAACAATTTTGTTAATTTACAATTGTCTTACTTGTTAAAAAAACAACTTTAAGTTAAACTTTCAACGGGATTTAATTTTTTAAAGTGTTCTGAATACACCCTAATTTTTAAAACTTTTTCAAGTAATATTTAATACCCTAAAAAAATTATTTAGTGTGACGTACTCGCGGAGGCCCAGTTTCAGCCTTAAATTAAAATTATAAATAATGAAGATAAGAACTCCGGAAGTTGGGACTTTTTTCTTTCTTGTCCTCCTCTTTTAGAATCTTTTTTTGCAATTTTTTTGAGTTATTATCAAAAATTAAAATGGCTTTTTTTATTTCGTTTTTTGTTAATAAAAATTTTTACTGGCAGAAAAAATTCTCAAAACGCCTTTCTCAGATTTGCATTCCGTGTCAAATGGCTCATATTTTTCGCAGGAAACACACTTCTCGACTAGACTACAGATGTTAAATGAGATCTTGGATAATTATTTTTATTATTTCCATATAAATTATAAAATCAATTTACGGATTTTTTTTTATTTATGGAAAAGGCGCTATTACCAGACTGGTTTTGTTCATATTCTCGATAAGCATACATTTTAGCAAAGGATGTAGGTTACCATCCCTATTTTATTTTTATATTCTTTTAAAATTTTAATACGATCTTTTTTTTCAAAATTTTTCTATGGATACTTATTATAGCGGCTCGGTGTTTGTCATCAGATTAACACCTCTAATTAATTAGTGTTATAGTTTTAATTATGGATTATACAATCGAATAATCCCACACAGTTATTCATTTTTTTTGCTACAGTCAGAAATGGGGCGAAAAATTATCGACGACTGTTTTTTGTCTGTAGGAAAAAATGAAGAAGTCCGTACAACAGACGACAGAATGAATAAAGTGATTCGAAAGCTCGGGTATCTTACAATTTGTGTTTGGCTAATTCTTTGCAAATTACCTGATTAGCTCTTTAAGACGTTGAGACACTAAAATTCGGCTAGCACAAATATTGTGCGCGATGGGGCCTAAATATCTGACAAATTGAAGCAAATGAGCTTTTGAAAGGCTTATTTTCATGGTACAATGAAGAAATAAAAGCTTTTTGGGCAAAATTGTAACGGAAAATAAAACATGGGTTAAGTTTGCAAATGCAAATTCAAAAGGGAATTTAAAACAATTGATTTTCTGGTATTGACACAAAAATCGGTCTCTTAGGTTTTTTATTAAGAGCTGAAAATTTATTTTTATTTTTTATTTGTTAATTATTTAAAACATGTCTTTGTAAATCCATTACATTATATTTGCATTGGCCGATTCGACATTTTTTGAACATTTTTCTTCTCGTGTACTGTAATAGTGAAATTGTATTTACCAAAAATATAATAGTTTTTAACATCTAAAACGGAGTAAAATAAAATTTGCATCGGTAGTTTTAAATGTTATGTTTTTAGTCAGTTCTGAACTAAGATTCCTGGGTTGTGACCGAGGGAAGGTTGTGGTTAAAGTCGAACAATCAACTTCGTCTTTAGCTACACCCACAAATTGACCTTTGATGGGTAATGCGACAAAGTCGGGTTTGTACAGCGCAGAAAAAACGCAACGCTTTTTTTAAGTTTTAAGGTAACCTAAAAGTATTTACAAAAGTACAGTAGCTGTTGCTGAGTGATAGTAGAAAACCATTCTCTTAGTAACGCAAAAAATTTTAGTAAACTTTTTGGATCTTTGATTATTTGTCTCTCTCTTTATCTTTTATCTCTATCTCTCTATTATCAAATTCCAGATAAGGTAACATTTTGATATTGAAATGATGTTTGCTTTATTGCAATAATTAATTGTATTAATTATAATTTATTACCTCTACCTGATATTAAATGGTATAAATAAATGAAGTTAAAATGTAAGTGATCGCTGTTTTTATTATATGAATAAGAAGCTGCTAAATTGTGGAAAAAACTTTTATGAAATTGGAAAGAAACCAGGAAACCTAAGCCCATTTCGAAAATTTGACTCTTATATTTCAACTGATTGTTGACTTTTTTTTCTGGCAAAACGACTCATCTACAAAAAAAAAGATTAAGAATTAAATAATATTTCAAATATATCCAGTTATTAAATTACAATTGCTGTGTTGTCATAACATTAACGTTTTAAAAAATCAGCATACCTCAAATATGTATTAGTTTTACACTGAGCCTTCATTTCTTTATAAAGTAAAAATGCGAATGCGAGTTTAATTTTTGTCTTTTTTTATAAGTTTGTAGATTTGGGTGTGTAAAAGCCACGTTACAACAAATCTGCTTTCTCTTGTCACTTCTCTCGGAAAGATTTAAAAACGTAGTACGCTAAGCAAAAATCTGGACTTTACACTAATTACTAATTTACCATGTCAAGGCACACGACCCAACCCCAATTACAATAATTATTTTGGCATTACATTTTTTAAGGGCTCATTTAGTATCCCCTGGATACCGACCGCTCAGTTAGTAAAATTGCTCCATTAGACGCCTATTTACCTCCCTTAAATCACGACCGAGTTAATTTGGTTACTCCCGCGGTTACTCTTTAAAAACAACTACAAGGGAGTTATATAAAATGGGGAAGTTAAATAGCGTACTTAGACGAGTTAATTGGTTATGTAGAAAACTACAATTAAATTACTAAATTACTTAATTTGTACCCATTTTAAAGATGGTAAACTTTAGAAAGATTACAATTAATTAATAAAGTGAATTATAATTTCAAATGTGAGATCTTTTGCGTTTTATCGTAACTCTCCAAATAGCATAGATTTTTTAATCATTAATTTCTGTATTTAAATAATTAATTGAATTATGTTTGATTCGATTCTTTGAAGCCAAGCTTTGTTTTTCTTTTTCCATTGTTTTGTAGCTTTTGTGTTTTGTTAGAAGTTGTCACTTTTCCCCTTTCTCTAGGAGGAATTAAATTAAATCAGTTGTGTTAGATATAGTTTTATTTTTACTTACGCTATGCCTTAGTAAGTACAAGGTTCCCCATAATAGACTACCCATTTTAATTGCTCAGTAAAACTGTTAAAACCTAATAAAACCAAAATTTTATTACACTTAATTACAATCTACTCTTTGAGATTTACTATAACATAGGGCTTATCTTAACTTTTAAAAATTACTTTTCAAGATTTAACAAGAAATGATTCATGACACGATGAAGGAAAATCTGATCTATTCACCGGACTCTTCAGCAATTCGGACGTTCTGGACGTGTTGCAAAAACCTTTGCTCTTAAATAGCTCCACAGAAAAAGGTCTGGTGCAGTTAAGTCCGAGGACCTAAAAAGCCAATTTAAATTCCCAAATTGTGATATCAGTAGCTCAAACACTTCCCGCAGAACTGTTTTTAGAGTTTTTAGCGGTATGTACTGTCGCTTTACCTTCTTGTATTAAGTTACTCTTTATGTAAGTTTTCACGCATAAAAACTCGTTTTTGAACTGAACAATCCATGAGAATTAAAACTAAACATAAAATTATGTGTTCAAACCTAATAATGCTTCATTAGAAAAATGACCTTTAACGAAAATCAATTATTCCTAGTTTTGAGACAGGTGCCTACTCGATTAATAATATGTCTCCCCAAAGGCCATAGAAGATAATAATATACAAAAAACATACTCACTTATCTCATATAGAATTTATTTCAATATCAAAATAGGTACTCTATTATGAGGAACGCTTTATATTAAGAATTAACGGTTTTATGTGCATATATTCTGTTTGGCAACAATTTAAATCAGTTAGTACATTTCTTTTTCCGATATAGATATTTTACATAGTGGTTTAATACTTGCAACTGCGCTCTAAATACAAATTTACTTGAGACAGATCGAATCGAAGTGTGGTGTTAAACGGCAGATGTTGCCAACATCCTTACAAAAGCAGAAAACGACCGGAAACCTAATTCACCGACCTATTTAATTTTGGTCGTTTTAATAGTTCGAAACTTATACCATAAATAAGAAAGGTTTACATAAACTATAAGATAAATCACTCATTTAAAAATGTGTTTTTGTTTTCATATGCCAATAAATAACAAAACCTAATTTGTTTACTATAAACTGCTTTAAATCAAATATTGATTTATTTTAACGATGATAAATATTCTCACTTTATACAATACAGCCTGCTTTGTGATTTTTTGAATATCAAATTCGTAAACGTTCATTGCACAGTGGATTGAGCCGTAAAAATACTTTTCTAGAAATGACCCATTTTATATGATGTATTTAAAATTCCACCGTAACAGGGTAATTTTTTTTGAGTCACGAAAATTCAACCCGTGGTCTAGGATAATTTTTTCTAAAACATTATTACCTATGTTTGAGCAATATTTTTACAGGGGTTCTGCAAATATTTAAAAATAAAATTATTATTTTAAATAAATAATTCAATCATGTTGGACCCAACACCTCCTTTATATTCTTTTATAATGAGGTCCCAAGTTCTAGTAGGTACCTAGGTCTTGAAAATAACGATTAAAGCTATATTAAATTAAATAAACTTTTTCCTTCCCTAATAAAAAACAGTAAATACGCAAGATCGTATAGTTTTTAGGCCTTTATTTGATATTTACCTTTTATTATATTACCGAAATCTATTTTGAATTACCGGGTATATTTTTTGTGTTTTTTTTGTAGTTATATCATCATGCATTCTTAACGACAGTATTAAAAATATGAGCCCCAAATTTCGTTATATTTCCTATAAAGAGAAATTTTGTTTCATACTTTAATATTCCGAATGCTATAAAGTTTAAAACTCTCATTCGATAAACCTGTAAATACAAATATAGAAGAAATTGGAGTCATAAAATATTTCGGATTTTTTTATTACTCCAACCCAATCCCTGATAAAAAAGGTATAAAGGAAATTCGATTTAAATTCTGCTAGTTTTTGGGGTCTGCAATAAAAACAGTTTTACCTAAACGATCATAGATTTTTAAAATAACTGACTCTACTGTTTCTATTATTCACGTTTTTTTTATTCACAACGAATTTAAATCCAAAATTTTTTAATAGATTATTTAAAAAAAAAATTTAGAAATATGTTTTTAGGTAATAAAATTTAATTTTGGTAGTGCAGGCCAATTTTCGGTTCATTTTTCCCTAATATAACTTTGGTCTCGTTCCACATAAAGGTATGAGATTTGGCGTGTAAATTCTAATTACCTGTAAAAATATTGAGACAGTTATGTCAAGTGACTTTTGAGATATTTGATTTTGAAAATAAACGATTTTACTACTGAGTAACTAATTGACTGACTGACAGAATTATAAGGATGTAAGAAGGATTTAGGACATGTAAAGAAAAAATTCTGAGAACTGCACATTTTTACTCGAAAAACTCTGAAACAGAGCCGTAATATTGTATTTTTGGGGAAATTTTAGAATTTTGCGATGTGATTGAACCTGTCTCTCTAAGGTCATAATTGCCTTAAAATTTAAAATGCAGGCAGGACTTTATTCACTAAACCAAACCAGGCACGATTTAAGAAACATTAAAATAAGCAATATTTGTATTTTCTTCCCAACCAAAACTTAGAAAAAATAAAGAAGATCCACCAAAACACTTATGTAAAATAAGGGCCAAGTTACTATCCAAAAATTTTACCCTCTAAAGTAATGAGATCTAAAATTAGACCAAATTTTGTCTACAGTTTGGTTTTAACTTGACAAGATTTTTACTGACTGAAGTAATTAAAAAACTGTCTGTATTAATAAAAAAGACGTTAATACTGTCATATCCATAAAGAAACTTGCCAAATCAAAAAATATTGGAACAAAATTATAGACAAAACTCTAATTTTAGATCTCAGTACTTTAAGAGGCCGAGATTTTTGGATAGGAACTTGGCCTCTATTTTACTTAAGTGTTGTTGGTGAGATCTCTATTACATCACAAGGTACTAAGATTTTCTTTACTTTTTTGAATAAAATTTAGTTTTTAGGCAATAAAATTAAATTTTGGTAATGCCACTAGCGTTAATTAGTGTTTGCAATAAATAATTTGTCTGATATATTGTTAAGTTTTAAAATTTCTTAGCATAATCACCGTTTTTTTATATTATTTTAAGAAAACTATTCAGAATTGACTTTAAAATATTAGAACGTAGCTATTTCTTCATTGTATATCTAACTGGTCCTGTTGCTAAAAAATAATGTTGTTTTGTATTATTTATTTTAAATTCTAATATCACTTTTAATAATACGACCTTCATTTATTAAAACATTTTGAGGTTTATCTGTTTAATTATTGTATAGGTATCTCGCAAAATTTGAATTAATTTTTTTTGGGCTTTTTTATAAAAGCCTTCTTAGGATAATTTTCTTAAAATATGCTGGACCGAATAAAAATTTTTAAATTAAAGCTCGAGGGATATTTCGTAAGAAAATTTCGTACATATAATTTATTATGATGCTGTTGTGAACATAATTTATGTTTTGTCAAAAATAAACGAAAACAATTAAAATTAACATAGTCGTCTATAAATAATAAGAAAAAGTCAGATGTCGGCCCTCATGATCTTGCCATATTATTAATGCAGTTAAAATAGTTAATGGGAGAAACTAAAAATATTATTAGGTAAAGGATTTCTTTCTAACTCCTGAAAACACCAAAAATCCAAAGTAAATATTTCAAGACATTTTTGTATACTAATTTCAATTTTCATGTCATATTAACATTTAAAATGTCAAAAAAATTCCAGATTAATTTTGTCGGGATTTTAAGTTGGAATCATGTTTCTGCAGGTTTTTTAGGTCGCCATAGTAACGATCAAATATCAGTGATTCTCATTGGATAGAAGAAGTAAGTTAGTTATTTTCACTAGGTATATCACAAAAAGTTAAAAAAGCGAGAATTTATTCATAAAAGATAAAAAAAATCGGATTTAATTTACCTTCGCGTGGTATTCAGTAAGAAATTTTTACATCAAATTGTGTTTAATAGTTATTTGTGCAATCAGTTGGAAAAAGCACTATTTTTCGTAATAAGCATATTCCAAAAGAATGAGTTATGGAAAATAGTGTTTCCCAACGCGTTTCACACAATATTTTGTTAATTTTAACTATGATATGATTCTTTTTAATTTAAGTTTAAAATATAAAAACTTTTCAAAACTCTTCAAAACTTGAGTTTGTCAAATATCTTACCTTTCATCACCAGTTGCAAAAAACTTTTCGTAACTAGTTATGAAAACTAAGATACAGGCGCCGCCAAAAAAAAATGTAGGGGGGCCAAAAAGTTTTAACTTGAGTGTTGACAAGGGATGGTTCCAAGGGTAGTACCGGTCCAATTATTTTTATATGGTTTTATGACTTTAGGACGATGTCTAAAATTTCAGACGGTATAGAGTTGATCATTATTTGAATTTTTTCAGCCCGCGGAAGTACTTGAGTGTTAAGAAGAGGTGGTTCCAAGGGTAGTACCGGTCCAATTATTTTTATATGGCTTTTTTATGACTCTAGGACGATCGTCTAAAAATTTCAGACCGGTATGAGAGTTGGATCCATTCATTATGAATTTTTTTCAGCCCGCGGAGGTACTTGAGTGTTGACAATGGATGGTTCCAAAGGTAGTACCGGTCCAATTATTTTTATATGGTTTCTTTATGACTTTAGGACGATAGTCTAAAAATTTCAGACCGGTATAAGAGTTGGATCGATTTATTTTGAATTTTTTTCAGCCCGCGGAAGTACTTGAGTGTTAAGAAGAGGTGGTTCCAAGGGAAGTACCGGTCCAATTATTTTTATATGGCTTTTTTATGACTCTAGGACGATCGTCTAAAAATTTCAGACCGGTATGAGAGTTGGATTTTGAATCATCTGCGTACATTGTTATATGATTGGTTTTTAGATGAGTTGAAGCACCGTGTCCGTCTATTGGGGTATTCTCGATTTTTTGCTGTTTCACCTCCAATTTTGACTTCAGATTCATGTTTAACGGAAAAAATACGCTAGAAAAGCTTAGTCTGACACCCAGCACACACCACTTTTTTTGTGGTGTGTGCTGTGTAGTCAAACTCATTTTTTTATTTTCTTTAAAAAAGGATTAAGATAAGAATTGTTTTATTTTAGGTAATTGTTAAAACCCAGGGGGTCAACGGACACCCCTGACCCCCTGCCGGCGGCCTTGCTAAGATATATGACAACGTCAATGAGTTTTAAAAAGTGTCACTTTAAATGTAAAAAAAATTAACAATAATTTCTAGTTATTACAGTCACATGGAAATACTATAAGTTATAAGACTTAAAGAATATTCAATTTTTAATTTTACATAAAATTTAAGTTACTATAAGTGGTATAAAATTGACATTTATGCTCTTTATGCTGTTTTTTATAGGTACCTAACGTACACTTTATATAGCGTGGCTTGCATAATTGGCGCCAGGAAACAGATTTGCGAGTCATATTTTTTTAACATCGATTGTAGCAGCAAAAAAATACTGTTTAAATATTTAACAGCTCACCATTTTATATTATGTATGTTTTTGTTACTTAAAAAAATAAAAAATATTATTGTATTTTATTTTATAATTGTCAAAAAAAACTGTAATTATAAAAAAATTTTGATTCATTAAAAAGTATTGATGTGAAATTTTCATATTTATTTTCCCATGCTTGTGGCAAACTTGTAAATTGCTAATGTAAAGAAAAAGAATTCCGGGTATTTGTACCTATTTATTTAAATAAAAATCAGGCTCATATTTATAACAAGCGTTTTAACGATGCATTTCTCTTTAATCCCATAAGGAGATAAAAAGAAAAATGAATCACCTTTTGAATAAAACATGACTGTCCACCGAGGTAATGTGTTTTATTCAAGAAGGAAAAGTAAAAATGGGTTTTTCTGAAATATTTTTTCTTACAAAAGCTTATCGGGTTATTCCGGCGATTTTTCTAAAAGTAAATATATATCTTTTTAAAAAGGAAGAAAGACGCGTACAAAATAGATTTTTGTAGAATAAAAACATTTAAAATATAAATTATATTTTTATAAAAACAGCCTTAATTGGATGTACCCAGGCACATAAAATATCTGTTTTTGACATTGCCAACCTATTTTTAATAGTAGTGGTAAATAATGTGTGCAAAATCTGTTGTGATGTTTATTTACCTGTTACATTAACGTCTGTTTTCTTCATTTTATCGAACAGAATTAACTTAATATTTAATTATGGCTAGTTCTGGTTAGTTATGTGAATACAAAGTGCTTAAGCAAGAAGAGTGTGGAGACGTCCAATTTTTTTTTGCTTCGTTTTAAGGTATGTACGCACATGACGAACCAAGGACAACCAACGAATTTGTTAGTGTCGGTTGGTTGTATATGTGTCGTAGCCACATAGTAAATTCGGCTAACCACTTTATAAAACGTGGCTATATTCTAATATTATCGTTTAGTTAGAATTGTTTTATATTACAGCTAGTGCTTTTAGTTATTTTGTAAACTGGACGATCAAATACGAGCCACATTTTTAAATAGATGATTATGATAAAGAAAACTTATAATTTAAGGAGGAAAACCTAACGAAAACTAACCAAAAAATAACCAATACTAACCAGAACCCGGTAATAGTTTGGAAGTTGTTGTTTGCGGTCCCAAATAATTGCATCCATTTGGGTGGTAATAAATGATTATTACGTGGTTTGACCCAAATAGGATGCAATTATTGGGTACCGTAATCAACAACTTTTAAATTATTACCTAGTTCTGGTTGGTTTTTGTCGTTAGGTTCCTTCTTAAATTGTAAATTTTCTTTATCATAATCATCTATTTAAGAATATGGCTCGTATTCGATCGGCCAATTTACAAAATGGCTAAAAACACTAGCCGTATTATAAAATAATTCAAACTATACAATTATTATTTTACAATGTGGCCGCGTTTTATAAGGTGGCTAGCCATTTTAAAAAACGACCAAATTTATTATCTGGCTACGACATATGGACACTTATTTGATCAAATCATCGTGTTCAAAGCATTTGTTGGCCTTGGTTGCGATTTGCTAGCAGAGCGGTAAAATTGGAGCACATCACAAAAAATTATTTGGCCCGTATAATATGCTAGTGTGATTGTGAATTGGCCTGGACTCCTAACATCCATGTCGACTACAGTTCTTTTCCTGTCACACCATTATTTTCATCGTAGTGCCACATGTGTATTAGCATTATTGTGTTCTATTTTGTTGTAATTTTTTATATCCCACAATGGATTGGCGTAACACAGCTTTATTAAGACTTGAAATAATGATATCGTCTTCAGAACTTTTTACTCAAGAATAATTGCTACAGAACCTCGGTGAACCGTTTGGTTCCAAGATGTTGACGGTCAAGCCGTTGGTTCATTCAGTTTCAGCGTTGATTGTAAGTTGGTTGGCTTTAGCTTGATCTGTGTCTAAATACCTTTACACGTACTCAGTTTTTTCACGTAATCTTATACAAAACTTTTGATCGTTACTTAATCGAACTTGATTATTACTAAATTTAATAAAACACATTTGTATTCAAAATTTCATTTATATTTAAAACGTCTGTATGTTTCGCCGATACTGTAGCTTATTCGGACAGGTACCTTTACACATTAGAAGTGTGGTCAATATCCTTTTATCAGCTGTTCTTATTTGTTACCTCTCTTGTTAAAGTTAGGACGACGAATTTCATCATTTTAATTACTTACTCTTTCAATATTAGGACAACAGTGACAAAATTATCATCGGTTTAATCAGTAAGAAACAATGCTAATGCTAGAAGAATTAATTTCTGTTAGAAACATTCTGCATGCGCGATATAACCAGGAAGTGCGCTATCCTTTGCAGTTTTTTCTTATTGCTTAGAATGCACCAAACTACAGTAAAAAATCACAGTTTTGAAACTTTCTTGCTAGTTGCTGATCTTTCAGCTGTTGCCAAAAATAGTATTTCTGCTCCCTAAATGCACCGCAAATGCACCTCCCGAATATTATAAATAAAGCATTTCTGCTGCCATTCTTAGTGATAATGGCACCATATTCTTTTCCCAACAAAACATTGAAATTTTGTAAATAAATTACCAAAATAATGTCACATTCTTGATTATTAATCGGCATTC